>JANTPZ010139132.1:0-55523 GCA_025593235.1 Vachellia pachyceras
CTTCATGGGATCTCCAATCACAAAGGTTGGGTTACCATCACTGTTAATTTCAAATTGGCTTAAGTCCCATTCCCCTTGATCTTTCAATAATTTGTTTCTTCCCTAGGGGTTTTGTTAACAGATCTGTTAGGTCAATTTTGACCTCACAATATTGATTGAGATATCTCCATAAATTTTAAGCTAGTTTACTCATATAGTATCTCAATCAATGTGTACTTGAACCATTGTTATTTTTACAATGGCTATTGTCATATGACAATTACACCTCATCGACATAAATTGTCAGATCCACAACAAAATTTTGCCAATAAGTTTTCAACAACTTAGGCACCCAATATCAATCAATTTCAGAGCAACAAACTCTTATTCACATAATAATTATTTCAACCACCATTAAAGATGAATAATCATAGTAGATTTTCTCATATAAAACTGAAGTTCAGTTAACATCCGTGTATCTCAATACAACGGAAATCCACTGTTCATGATACCAATATTTATAGTATCCCTAAAATATGTTATTTCTCATGTAGGCCTGCATATTTATATATGCTCAATCTTCATATAGCATGAGCTATACCCAATAATGTAACAAATTCTCTAAATTTGTGCATACATTAATTGAGCTACAAAAGTCACTTCAAATAATATGTTAACATCATAAGGAATATTCACACAGTGGATCTCAAAACTAAATCTCATAAACATTGCTCAATATTATATATCATCCACATCTCTATTCCTCTATAATTTCAAAATCCAAAATCATATTTAATTCCCCATGCTGTCAAAACGAAGCATTATAACTGAAATACCATTCACATTAAAAATTCAATATTATGGCAATCATGCATATTCTTCCAAGTTAGATATACATCCACAAATCATGAAAATTAAAATACATTTATCTCTAATAAATGATAACATTTTCATACCCGTATATTACTTGTTTCAAGCAACATAAAAATTTAGCAATTCATAAACTTGCTCTCAGAAGCAAATAATATAGCCTCAGTTAGTTTATAATGCACCTTAGTATTTTAAAGGGGCCAACAATTTATAAAATTTTACAACTATATTTTTATTTTGTCAAAAAGATTGTAAGGTACCCCGTTACACATAAGAGCCTACTAGGCACCCCCACACTTTCAAATATTTCAAATTATATAATTCTAATTAAATTAGAATCTCATGCTACATAAAGTTTATTTCCCAAACTTTTAAGCACCACACGTGTTGTAAAAATAAAAATTCATTCATACTCCCATGAGCAATAATACCCAAACAAAATTGATGGAATTTTGTTACGGCATATCATCACAAGCTTAAAAACTGATGCTGAATATATATATGCTTAATTAGTACGGTCAAAACATTTTGCAGAAATGATTCAGGAAACGGACGTACTCATATATATCAAGTGTCATAAGAACCTAGCTGGCACAGTTCTTGAGGATGATAATGAAATTCTAGAAGGGAATTAAGCTCACTAATAGGTGAAAATAAATTACTAATGTAACTGCTCATTAAATTATTCCACAACACCACAACTAGCAAACTGTTTTGAATTTTCACGTCATTGGCAACCAAATATTAAGCCCCAACGGCACGTAATTAATGAATAAATGAGGATAACAATGCTGGAATAAAACCAAAAGATGGCGAATTATTAAATACATTCATTAACCAGAATGATTAAACCCCCAAAGCAATAATAGCACTGACGGCCTAAAAATGAACGGTGTGAATTTCTCTTTAGTAAAACACTTTGCACTGTAAAGTACCTCATCTTATAATATATTAAATAAAACCCATAAAGCCGACAAGAGAAGTTACCACGTGTGTATTCAAAACCCATTAAGCTCAAACACGTGCAATCAATGTAATTAATTTGAATTGAATCTCAAATAAATGCTTTTACATAACCGACACGCAAATGACTTAAAGACAGTAAATTTCAACAATTGATATGCTGACCAGGTAATAAACTTTTAGTCTTGTTGAGACAAGTCTATCAATACCATCGTCAATGCTTTGATTCCTCACACAAGCATTAAAACCATTTTAATTTAATGTCTTTATTCACTAACTAAAACCAGTGAACTACGGCTAGGTAACGTCCTCTAATTAATGAGTAGAATAGCAATCAGTGTACCTCCACCATTTCTTGCGTGTTAATTTTTTTTTTTCACCACGTGAACACAGAAAACTAACAACATAAACCAAATTATTCATATCAGGTTTCTATAAACAGTTTGTCACCTTGTTGTAATTTATTTTCATCAAAATATATACATATATAGACTTTTATATGGTTCAAGATTCTTATGGCGTTCTTGTATTAAAATTTTGTGGATGGAAAAACAAGATACGTTAATAATGACATATTGTAATAGCAAGGAAGTTATGAATTATATACCACAACTAATGAAAGTACCCACTAACGTAAACAATTTTAACTTAAGTTGCCAAACACAATTTGCTAAGACAATAAATTTACATTCTAACAAATAAATATGTGAGGAGTGGAAAATTGTTTTGCACCATATGCTATTAATAATTAATGATTGCAATAAAATTCTCATCAAATGCTCATGTGTAACCGATGCAATTGGGATGAATAGCAATTGATAAATTTTATAATGGACAATTGACAACCATTTATCATATTCAATGTTTCAAAAGAACTTTTGAATCCATTAACGTAACACACACTTAATGGTATTATATTACCATTAAAGTTTGCAATGCCAATAAATTTATTAGTATTTGAGGATAGGAAAACTGTCATTCTATAGCCATCTGTCCTTCGATCAGTTTCTATTTTTCACCATGCCAAACAGTGAAAGTTTAGCTCTTAGAAAATATATTATAACAAGACAACAATCTCCTAGTCATAAAATCATACGCGTACGCTTAGGAAAAACTCTCATTTACGTGCTACTTTCAAGTAGAGTAAACAATTATATGTAATTCTGAAATAATTAGAGGCTGAGATACATAGAAAACATGCAACCAAGTACCTGGACATCACGGTCTTTGTGAAGAGTGAGGCATGTTCATTTTCATGAGAACGAGAAATATGCGTTTGCGATCGAAGCAGATGGTGACTTCAACTCTGTTTTGGAACATGGATGGAAGCTCAGAAAGGCCATGTTACTCTTGCCCCATAATCATCCTTTTGTGAAAAGACAACTCTTCCCACAACTCGCTTTCTTCCAAATCTCATGTCACCTCACAGTTTTAGTGACTGTTTCAACTAGCTTTTGCAAAACTGAATTTGCAAACTAAATTTAGAATAAAAGGCAGTTAATATCTTAAAAATAAGGGCGGAGTGTTGCCATCTAGAGTCCCTCCCCAACACTTCTATCACTTTCATGTATAGTGCCAGGCTTTCCATTGCCTTGAAACACGCTCTCATCGGTTTCACAAAGCACCCCAATTAGGTGACCGTGCCCGGATACACTATATAAGTTAAAACTCAATTCTCAAATCATCCCTGGCTTCCACAATCACCAGAGGTTCATGCCAAACTAAATTTAGCACCCACAACATTGTTATTTCAATATTGCTAAGAATGTAATTAGAACTTATCTCATTTCCTCTGTAATGAAATGGAGAACACTCATCATAACGCGCTTCACAAGTCTAGCGAGAAATAACTCTTTAGATTGTTGTAATCAGCACTTAAACATCAGTGAATCTTTAAGCTCTTCTGCAACGTTGTGCTCATACTATTGGCAACAACATCTGTAAGTAAAAAGAGTTGCAATAGAACTCTTAGATTATAGAGGAATAATAACAATATTTAGAAAAATAACTAATCCGAGTCGTGCCCGAGGACACTGTCCTAAAGAGTTATTCCGTCATAAGTCAGCAACTCCCCAGGATTAAACGGACTCTTCTTGCCGGAGCAAGGTAACAGAACAATAGAAAATAAAGAGCAGGAAGCAAAGAGGAAGAGAAGAGAGAAGCTCTAAAACTTGGTCAAGAGCTTGGTTCATCATCCTCAATTGTGGAGCATGGTATTTATAGGCTCCACAAGACAATGCCTTCACTGAAACAAGCAATGTGGGACTTCATGCCTTCCTTGTTTTTACACAAAGTGGAACTTCCTCTTCCTTTTAACACACACCCACATATAATTCCAACACCAGTTTCGTTTCCAATTTTCATCTTCCTCTTATTGTGCTCTCTGCATATCTCAAGTCATAATGTTATCAACTACCCTCACCATTTTGATCGCACATATCAGCCACCAACCTACCCGCCCTTTTCTACCCATTACACAGTTCTTCCCCCTGCTGTCGGTGACCACCTATGGTACCCAGATACAGGTGCCACAAATCACATGACACCGGACATCTCCAAACTCAACCTTCAACCCTTATAAAAGTCATGAGTCTTTACGTTTGTGATAGCTCCCCTTACGAACCCAAAATTCTGGTGCTGGTCAACTGTCTTTTCCAAATGGCAAATTTCTTCTCTCTCAACTTCTTCGTGTTCCACGTATTTCGAAAAATCTTTTATCTGTTGCTCAGTTTTGTCTTGATAACAATGTCTTTTTTGAATTTCATGCTCACTGTATTTTTTTTTTTTGGTGAAGGATGCTCAAACCAACAAATTCCCCCTCCAATGTCTTAGTCGAGATAGACTTTACCCCATTCATGGTCTTCATCCTCCTTCAACCACACCCATCAGAGTGTTCGCACCTCTCTAGTCCAGTGGCATAAGCGTCTTGGCCATCCAGCTTCTCACCCAGTCCAACAAATTATCACGTTTAGCACTCTTCCAGTCTCTAACACGTCTGTTCCCTCTTAATGTTATGCTTGCAGAGTTTCAAATAGTCATCGTCTGCTTTCACCTTCTTCTCCTCACCGATCAGCAGCTCCTCCTGACCTCATTTTTTTGTGATGTTTGGGGGTCCATCTCCTGTAATCTCTATTGAAGATTTTTCATTCTTACGTGTTAGTAGATGATTTTCTAGATATATACGGTTCTTTCCTCCTCGGACCAAAAATGAGGTCTATTGCATTTTTTGTTAATTTCAAGGCACTTGTTGAAACTACTCTAATCGGAAAAATTAAGGCCTTTCAGTCTGATTGAGGAGGTGAGTTTCGTTCTCTCAACAAACTGTTCTCTTCTCTTGGAATCCATCACAATATAACTCGCCCTTATGCTCATACACAAAATGGCTAATATTCCTTAAAAAATAGTGGTCCTACGAATTCTCCACTGCCTCATACTAACTCAACCGAACTCCCACAGTAACTCTCAACAATATTTGTCCTTTTGCAAAACTTTATTCCCGCAAGCCCAACTACACTATTTTAAGAGTGTTCGGCTCAGCTTGCTGGCCCAATTTGAGGCCTCATGTTAAACATTTGGATTTCTTGGGATATTGTAATAATCGTTTAGGTTACTTTTGCCTTCTAAATTTGATGAAACTATTTTTTTTTTGGTTAAACTATTTTCCCTTTATTAATCTCCCTAACCAGACTCTGCCTCTAGGTGATAACCCCTTACTAAACCCAACCCATATTTTTCAGAAAAGTTATTTTATATACAAAACCTCGATTTGAAACTTGAGTTTTGAAAAAGTTATTTTTTATCAAATAACACCATCTCTTTTAATGAATTTTCTCTTTCCTACTTTTTCTTTCTTTCTCTTTCATTTTTCATACCTACGTTTTGCCTCGAACTCCGTAAAAGTCAATAACTTCCCAAACACAATATTTTAAAACCTTTGGTTTGAAATATAAGTTTTGCCACATGATTTGTAAAAGCTATTCTCAAAAGGACTTCAAAGCAAGCCTTAATCCCACACCACCACGTTCTCCCTTTTCTTTTTCTCCTGACCCCACACTTACTATAACTCATTTCAAAACATAGGTTTTACCTTAAAATTTAAGTTTTGTTCAAGTATTCACATTTTTCAAAAAAATTATTTTGAGGCAAAAACTTGGTTTGAAAACTAAGTTTTGAAAAAATATAATTTCTTGTCAAATCACATTTTCTCCCAATAAATTTTCCATTTCCTCTTTTCTTTTTCTTTCCTACTTACTTTTTACTTTAAAATCCATAAAAATTATTATCACCTTAAATTTCTAAACACAATCACTTTTTTTAATTAATTTTCATTTTTAAAATTTAGGTTCCGTAAAAGTTATTTGCATGTCACCTCCAAACAAATTCTTAATACCATTCCACCTAGAACGGCCCCACACAACCATCACATTGCACCTTCACTTTCTCCCTCTTCCTTTTCCTGTGGCCCTACATTCTTGAGGAAGGTGCCTTCATTCAAAGACTCAGATCCTCCCAGAGGGACACGCGTCCCTCAGCTGTTGAGACCCTCATCCCTTACGTCCATCAAAAGCACAGCGTTTCCCAGGGAAAGGCTCGCATTATCCACGAGTCCACTGCCTCCATGGACCCCACCCATAATTGAACGCCTGCACCCCCACCGCTCACGTATCGATGGCACATGTTCCCCTTTATTGTTCGGTGTACCTGTCCGTACACACACTGTGTAATTATCTCTGTTGCAAACGTTGGTAACATCTTTTTATCTAACGGACACGTAAATTAAAAAAAATTGTATTAATAAAATTATATTACAATTCATAAAATCATCTTAAAATTTTAAACCCCTTAGTCCGTTTTAATTACATACAAGGCTATCTAAATACCAGTATTATGTTAATAGTAGAACTGAAAATAAACGCACACATGATATGACTGATTAAGATATTAAAATGGTCTGGGCAAAAAAAAATATTTTAAGATGGTACTGGTAATTTTCATAAATGGGGCATGCAATTGTCAAGCTTGCAATCGCGATTATCCAACCCGATTGATAACGCAATAAAGATGTATTTTTACGTAAGTCGAGATAAATATATGGAGGAGATTATCTCATTTTACGGAAAAATATTATTGAAATGAGTGTTTGTTTGAAAACTCCTTTTTCTCAACGGGTACGTAAATCAAAAAAATTATCTCAAAATCTGAAAAAATCATCTTGAATTCCATAAAAACCATTTTAAAATTTATAAACCATCTTGAAATTCGTAAAATACTTCAAAATCTGTAAACTCCTCCAAATTACCCAAATTTACAAACACAGTTTTAGTACAAGTGGAAAGGGGGAGTCATTACTGATAGGTTCAAATGAAATAAATATAAAATTCAAAGAAAAGTTCAAAAATAATTTTTGAATACTCGAGTATTGCTCGAGTATTGCTTAATAATTTTTAAAGAAAAGTTCAATGCTTTGACACACTGCTCAAGTATTGCATAAAAGTGTTTAAAAAAATATTTGAATACTCGAGTGTAAAATCACAGTGCTTGAGAGCAGTCAATGCTTCTTAAGTTTACTCGAGTGTTCTGTGAAAGTATTGAGAAGAAGAGTAGTAAAAAGACTTAATACTCAATGGTATATCAGAATGCTTGAGTATTAAAAGTGTTGGCAATGAGTGCTGGAGCATTCTCAAGAAGTATGAGTGAACAGTAAAAATTTTGAGCCCAATGCTTGAGCATTAGCAATACTTTCAATCAATGCTTACAGTATTATCTTATAGTGTTGTGTGAAAAAACCTCAATACTCGAGCATTGTGAACTTGTGCTTGAGCATTGGCTCTGCTAGAAGCCTTTGCTTGAGTAAAGCACGACAGCACTGAAGAAAAGACTCAATACTCGAGCACTGTGTTATTAGTGCTCGAGCATTGGCTCTGCTTCAACCAATGCTTGAAATACTGACTGAAAGTGCTGACGAATACTGTTAACACTTGAGCACTGTGTTCTAGTGCTCGAGCATTGGATATACTTTCGGCCAATGCTTGGAGTGTTGACTGGAAGTATTTTCAAAAACCCCAATACTCGAGCACTTGTTCCTAGTGCTCGAACATTGGCTGTGCTTTCAGCCAATACTTGAAGTACTACATTACAGCACTGTCTGAGTGCTTTGATTCAGACCAATACTAGAGCACTGAGTTCTAGTGCTCGAGCATTGGCAATACTTCTTGCCAATGCTTGAAGTATTCGATGAAAGCATTGATTACAGCTTCATTTTCAGAACTCGATACTCGAGTATTGGGATCCAGTGCTCGAGCATTAGCAATACTTGAAGGCTTTACTCGAGTGCTGAGTTAGAGTGTTGTTTAAAAACACATTTTCAAGTTACAGCACTCGAGCATTGAGACTCAATGCTTGAGTATTGTTCATACTTTAACTCAATACTCGAGTATACTTAGCAAGTACTGATCTAACACTTTAAAATCAATCTTTGTAATAGTTTTAAAACTTATTTTCAACTTCATAATTCCTTTAGTATAAGAAATCCATTTTGTTATCATCAAAACAATGTATCAACACCCACATGTATTAGAAAATATGCATTTTATTTTCATCAATTTTAGAGAAATATATTGTATGCTAGTATTTTTTGCCTACAGGTAGATGCTAGCAATACATATTTGTAATCGTATGGTTCAAATAAGTTGACCATGCACCTGGCACAGTAACTATGTTTGCTTCAAAAGACTAATATGAGAATATTCATAAGTTTTGCAGATCCTATTACCATTAAGGTTATTACTGATCTCAATAACAAAATGATCATGGATGGTACTAATTGCTTTGATTGGAAAGATAATATTCTGTTAGATCTTGGATGTATGGACCTGGATCTTGCTTTGAGGGTTGACGAACCTCAAAAACCAGCTGATAACTCTACTGACCGAGATGCAAGACATCAATATGATCAGTGGGAGCAGTCTAACAGATTCTCTCTTCAACTCATTCAATCAAGAATCCTAAGAGGGATTAGGGGTGCTATTCTTGAATGTAGAACTGCCAGAGGTACCTAGAAGCTTTAGAAAAGCAATTCAAGGATTCAAACAAGCAAATGGGTGGAGCCATTATGTTTAAATTATGTACCTTAAGTTTTACATGTATTGGTGGTGTAAGGCAGCACATCATGAAAATAAGGGACCTCTCATCTCATCTCAAACGTATGAATATGGAACCTATTGAGACATTTTTGGTGCAGTTGATATTGAACTCTCTTCCTCATTCATATGATGCTTTCAAGGTCTCATATAACACACATAAGGAAGGTTGGTCAATGGATGAACTATTGGCCATGTGTGTTCAAGAAGAGACTATATTGCTAATAAATGAGAAGTCTGCACATAAGGAAGCTCATGTTGTACAAGTTCCAAGGTTGAAGGTAGCAAGGGTAAGAAGAAAGATAAAGGTAAGAGTAATAAGAAGAAAAATAAGATTGCTCCTGTCAACACAGCAAATAAGAAGGATGTCAGATGCTTCTTTTGCAAAAAGAAAGGGCACATTAAAGTTGATCGTATCAAGTTTAAGCTTGGCTTGAAAAGAAAGGTACACTTTCAACTTATGCTGTATTTGAATCTCATTATACTTCTGTTAGTGATGACACTTGGTGGATTGATACTGGTTCCATGATCCGCATATCTGATACCATGTAGGGCTTTCTAAACAGTCGACCTCCAAAACCCAATGAGAAAAAAGTCTTTTCAGGCAGTGGGAAAGGAGACGCGGTGAAAGTTGTTGGAACGTTTAGGATAACTTTATCTAATAATTATTTTTAGATCTTTTTGAGACATTTTATATACCCTATGACAAGTGGAATTTAATTTCTATATATAAATTAATTCCTCTTGGTTATAGATTAAACCTTTCAAAAGATCATATGTTTATTAGTAAAGATTCAGTTCGTATTTCAGATATTGTTATGGATAATGGTTTATTTAGAATTATTTCTAATTTACCTTATGCTTTATCTGTTACATATGGTATTAAACGAGGTGTCATCAATGAAAATTCAATTAGCATGTGGCATAGGAGATTGGGTCATATCTCTGTTGATAGAATCAAGAGGCTAACTAAAGATGGAGTTATTCCATCATTAGAGAATTCATATCTTAATTCTTGTGTAGATTGCATTAGAGGAAAGCAAACCAACAAGTCACATAAAGGGGCTAAAAGAAGTTTAGAATTACTTGAGATCATACACACAAATATATGTTGTTCTGATTTAACTGCACATGGTCATAAATATTTTATTACTTTTTATCGATGATAACTTGCGACTTATGTATGTTTATATGCTTCATAATAAGAGTGAGGCATTACATGCCTTCAAGGAATATAAGGCTAAAGTAGAAAACAGATTGAGAAACCAATCTAAATCGTGAGATTGGATAGAGGTGGTGAATATTATGGTAGATACACTAGTGACGGATAAGTGCCTAGTCTTTTTGCAGATTTTCTTCGAGAGCATGATATAGTTTCTCAATACACCATGCCTCGCTCTCCTGATATGAATGTAGTCGCTGCAAGAAGAAATAGGACTTTACTACTAGATATGGTTAGGAGCATGTTGAGTAGTTCCAAACTGCCAATTTCCTTATGTAAGGAAGATTCTTGACAACCGTATACATACTGAAATAATCATATTTTATCAAGTGAATTTACAACATTTTTGAGGATTTCAGTGCTATTATTTGGCTTTTATTGAGTTTAATTGCATTAATTATGATTGATGATTATTATATGAAATTAAAGCCAATTAAGGGTATTCTTGGAAGAAATTGAGATCAAAAGAGAAATTAGAATTAAATATATTTATCAACAAATTTTAAAAGATTTTGAATTTGAAATTCAAATTAAGGACCAAATTTATAAGTCTATTTATTTTATTTTGTTTTCATATTATTATTATGTGTGTAGCCACATGAGGAGAAAGCAGTCTGTGGACCTCCAGGAGCATCATTCATTATTGGGCCATCCATTATTCCTCCATTTAGCTACCCACCAATAATTGGACGCAAAAGAGAAGATGCTGGAGACTTGGGCCAAACAATCCATAAGCCAAGCACTTGACCTAGCAGCTACAAGCATCATTAATCAATTCACATCGTGGGGGTTCAGAGGCAGCATACACAAGCATTTTAATTAATTGATCCCAAGGTGTATCACATATTCCCCTATTCATTCCTACACGGCCGCGAAGATTCCTTCATCCTCAATTCTCACGCCACGCACAAATTCCTTCGCCCACACGCCCACAATTACTACATCCACTCATCGTGTGCCACAATAGCCACCACACCTGGGAATAAACCATACACGCATATCTTTCATTGATCCATTCCCTCGCTGCTTCATTCAATCATTCTCACTGTCGCTGCTCTCTTTGTTCCAAGATGGTGATTGCAACAGCGTTTGGATGCCTGGAAATCTTGATGGCAATTTTTGGCGAGTTCACTAATTCTCTTATTCAACAACAGTGGCAAGAGCTTGATTCTTCAAATGGGAGTTTTTAGTTACTTTAATTTCTTGTCCGATAATTGTTTAACAATTCCTAGGTCTTAAGATAGTTTATCTAATTATTGGAACAATTTTTATTGTTTAAGATGATTTATTTCAAAGATTATTGTGACTGAATTATTGTTTAACAATTGATATTGGGCTGATTTAACTTTGATTTCAATTATAATATTCTGTATGACGTTTATATTGATTTTAGAGTTAACATTTTGTGATTTTCTAAGGTGGCTTAGAATTTTGAATCAAATAATCTTTTGCTAACTTAATTCAATTATTTGAATTTAAGAGTTACAATTAAGCAGTTGTTTTATTATCCTTAATTCCTCTTTACTATTCTGGTGGTAGCTAGTAAATTGGAAGTTTGAAAAATATTTTATGGCAATTCGAGGTGGCTCGGTTGTTGGATGAAAGCTTAATTACAATTCTTTAATTCATTATTTTAACTCCCATATCTATTGAAGTGATGATTGCTCACGTTGTTGAGTTGGAGAATTGATTATTATCATCGTTTATTCGTGTGTTTCATTTTCTATTTCTTTTATCAAAATTCATTCCAATTGTTTTCATTAAAAAACCAAAAAGAAGTATTTTAATTTCAGTGTAAGTTACTCGCATTCAATTATTAGGAATTAATTTCATTTTTCGGCTCCTCAAAGTGAACACGACCCAGATTTGTGCTATATTACATTAATTTGGTCAAATTATTTTTTCACGCGGATTTAAGGCGACTAACGGTTCGCTCGTTACATAGTCAATAGGGTTCTAACAAAAGTGGTTCCAAAAACACTGTTTGAAATCTGGAAAGGATGGAAACCTAGTTTAAGTCATTTTAGGGTATGGGGGTGTCCTGCAGAAGTGAGAGTATACAATCCACAAGAGAAGAAATTGGATCATGATACTATAAGAGACTATTTTGTTGAATATCCTGAAAAGTTTAAAGGTTATAAGTTTTATTGTCCTCCACCTTCAAAGAGATTTATAGAGTCTAGGATGCAAGATTTCTTGAGAATGATATGATTAGTGGGAGTGATAATTTGCAAGATAATCTCATAGAAGATACCACTAACCATCATGGTGAGGAAGCATCAATAAATGAAAACATCCCTCAAATGAGAGTTGTTGTAGAACATGATGTTATACCAACTAATCAAGTTGATAATACTGAACATGAGGAACATATTCAGAATGATCAACCAATCACACAATCACAAAATGTAATACTGGATGTTCCACATGAATAGATTGAATCAATTTAGGTAGTTGGATTAAGAAGATCAACAAGAGAAAGAATGTGTATCTTACTGAATTTGACTGTGACGTAGTTATAGAGGATGATCCATTAAGTTTTACTCAGGCTATGAATGGTGCTAACTCTAAGTTATGGTATGATGCTATGTTGGATGAGATGAAATCTATGACAAACAACCAAGTTTGGGAACTTGTGCAGTTACCAAGTGGGGCTAAGGCCATTGGCTGTAAATGGGTTTTTAAAACCAAAAGGGACTCACAAGGTAACATTGATAGATACAAGGCAAGGTTGGTTGCCAAAGGTTTTACTCAAGTGGAGGGAGTAGACTACAAAGAAACTTATTCTCCTATATCTACAAAGGATTCTCTCCGCATTATCATGGCATTAGTTGCACATTTTGATCTAGAGTTGCATCAAATGGATGTGAAGACTGCATTCCTTAATGGAGAACTTGAGGAAGAGGTTTACATGAAGCAACCTGAGGGGTTTATTGCAAAAGGAAATGAAAATTTGGCATGCAAGGTAAAGAGGTCAATTTATGGTCTTAAACAAGCTTCTCAACAATGGTATTTAAAGTTCCATGAAGTTATTACATCTTTTGGCTTCATTGAGAACGTCATGGATGAATGTATATGCCACAAGAATAGTGGAAGTAAGATCATATTTTTGATACTTTGTATGGATTACATACTACTTGCAACCAATGATTTAGAACTCTTACGAGAGGTAAAACAGTTTTTATCCAAGAATTTTGACATGAATGATGTGGGTGAAACATCTTATATCATTGGCATTAAGATTAAAAGAGATAGACATGAAGGTCTTTTAAGTTTATCTCAAGAAACCTATATCAAGACAATTCTGGAAAGATTCCTGATGGAGAGATGTAATTCCAACATCATTCCAATTGAAAAGGGAGATGTGTTCAGTTTGGATTAGTGTCCCTAGAATGATTTACAAAGAAAGGAGATGGAAAGAATCCCTTATATGCCTCAGTAGTAGGAAGCTTAATATGCACAGATTTGCACAGGACCTGATATAGCTTTTGTTGTGGGTATGTTAGGGAGATACCAAAGTAATCCTGGAATGAAACATTGGTTAGCTGCAAAGGAAGTTTTTAGATACCTTCAAGGTACAAAACATTACAAGCTCATATATAGAAGAATAGACAATCTTGAAATGATTGGATATTCAGATTCTGATCTAGGAGGATGTGAAGATATAAGGATATCTACTACTGGTTATGTTGTCCTCTTAGCAGAAGGAGCAATATCATGAAGAAGTGTTAAACAAACACTTGTAACTGCTAGCACTCGTGATGCTGAGTACGTAGCGGCTTTTGAAGCAAGTCACAAGGAATCTGAATAAGAAATTTCATCGTAGGGCTTAAGATTGTGGACTCGATCTCTAAGCCAATTAGAATGTTTTGTAATAATAAAGCTACGGGTGGCCATTGCTAACAACAGAAAGAGCGGAGCTCGAAGTAGGTTTGTTGAATTAAAGTTTCTATCTTTAAAAGATAGAATTAGAAATGGCCAAGTTTCGGTTGAATACATTAACACAAAGAAAATGATAGTTGATCCTTTGACTAAAGGTATGAAACCAAAGACTTTGCTGTACATATACCTGATATGGGGCTTAAGCCATTATAGGACTAAAGAAGGTATGTGATGTGATGAATTTTCGTCTATTGTTATCAAGCCTTTTGTTATTTGTATACATATATGTTGATGAGATTGATAAACATTAGATAGGAATTGAATAAATATTAAGGTTTATTCATAAAGTATTACCCCATTAAGTAAGGGCATTACTTGTGATTATGGAAGACAATACTTGATCAATGAGGACTTGTCGTCATAGTTCATGTAGTATTAATTAAATGAACTTACTCATCAAATAATATTAAGTTGCGGGACAAGTGGGAGAATGTTGGAAATTTAATATATATTAAGTGTGTGTATATATATTATTATATTTATATATCATATATATTATTTATTTGAATATATTATATATTATATATAAATATATCATCGGATGTGTCCTGCATCATTTAAAGAGTTTTGTTTAGAGGGTGTGTCTGGTCGTTGAATCCCTTGATAAGTCTTGATGGGATGCTATATAAAGGGGAGACCATGGCTCAGAACGGATACAAAAAAACGTTATTTGTTCAATCAAGAATTCCCTGACGGGGTGATGGTGTTCGACAGTCCATCGCTGTGCCAGATTTCCCATTCAGAAGAATTCAAGAAAGCTCACATAATGCACTATGGTAAGAGGTACGTAAGTCTTCCGCTGCACTCTGATATGGATTTATGTCCAACATTACGAAACTGAACGAGGGTGATTTATTTGAATTTGTTGGTTGGATGAGGCTAAAATAGTTTTGATCTTGTTGTTAGTTAGGGCGGAACTTTGTAGAGCATGCTCAGTCAGTTTGTTCAACATCAGCTGGAAGACTAGCAATGTCTGCTCGCACGACATCGTTGGTACCACCCAGTAAATCCACCCAGCTGCTAGTTGTCTTCCCTTGTTCGTCGCCGGCCTCGCTATCTTGCTAACGTGGATGCTATTAATGTCCGTTTTCAGAAAACTATTAGTGTTGTCAAATCTGTACCCTTTTAAAACTTCATGTGTATTTTTACACAATTGAAAACGTTATGGTGCCAGACGCTCCTCGACCATAACTTTTTTGGTAGAATTACACTTTTGCCCTACATATATATATATATTAATTAGATCAAGAGACAGAAATTTAATAAACTTATGTGTAGTGTCCAAATCTTATGTAAAAAAAAAAATTATACTCTCCTCTTTCCCTTAATATTTTATTTATAGTGATATACATTCTGAAACTTGTCCTTTGAAAAATATTTTATTTATACAAGCAAGTTAAGTGATGCATTGACCTGAGATTAAGAAAATTCGTCAATTCATGACACTAATATGTATTAGTTTAAGTATTAGCAATTCCAGTAAAAAAGAGAAGGCATTAGAAACATATTTATATACAACTCATTCAGTTACTAACTCAAATACAAAACAACTCTGAACATGCAAACAGTAAACAGGAAGTTTCAAAATACAGCAAACAAGAACCAACTCTAAACAGGCAAACATTAAACAGAAACAAGCTCCAACTCACCAATAATCCTAGAAGATGAAACTAACAAGCCAAGGAGTAACGGATCTAAACCACAGGGTAAAAAGCTGCGGAAGTACGAGAGAAACTAAAAATAAACACATGTTTTGTCGTGAGTTAAAACAAATGCGTCGTCTATAACATTTACGTCGAAAACTATAGTCATGGTTGAAAGTAATAACCTGACAACTAATATCATAAATTTAAAAATTGTTTTTCCAGTGGATGAACAACTTTAATAATCGGCTAAAGTTTAACCGACACCTAAAAATTAGAATTAAGGTGTCGGTTTTTACTAACCAACGATGTAGATGATGAATTATTTTACTTTAGGCATCGTATATTGTTAAGAACCAATGACAATATATTTTACCACTTCATTTTTATTACCAAAATACTACCGCTTTTTTGCGATGTTTGTGCAGTAGTGATGGGAGAGGAAACTTGTGCCAGAAAGCGCGAGGTAACATAAATGGTGTATGAAGGGTGACGCTTTTTACTTTTGAAAGTAGTCAATATTTATATCATCAAAGGAGACAGTGACATAAGGCAGGCTGGGGGAAGGCACAATTTAAACAAGGTTAAATTTTATCTCTTGATACTAATTTTAAATGAAATTTCAGTTTCATCACTTAATTTTAACTAAAATTGTGCCGGTTTGAAAACGCAATGGAGAAGTACTTTTACGTAAGTCAAGATAAATATGTGAAGGGGATTATATCCTTTTACGGAAAAACACTGTTAAACGTGTGTTTGGCTTTTCTTAAAGTTCTGTCAGACATACCCATTATCTTTTTAGTTTTTAAATCTAATCCTATTAGTCTCAATGTATTATTTTTTTAAATAATTATAGTTATTTTGAAATTTAAACTTAATGCGTTAATAATTGAAAATCTTTGATCAACATTTATAATTTTGACATATCACCATTTTTTTGTAGCAATGTCTAAGTTAAAGGATTGGAAAGATGCCCTAAAGGGATCAAGATGAAATTTTGCGTAATGTCTTTTTGTATAGATTTTTGTGTAAAGTATTAAAGTTTATTTTTGTTAAGTACATGTATTCTCTTATTTAAAAAATTTTTGTTCAACACAGTATTGACACTAAATATATATATATATATAGGCACATTTCTGCAACTGGGAATTCAATCATTAATTCACTATGTTATGATGAAATAGCCCACTCTGCTATATCTTTCAAGTATACAACATGGGTTCGGGCAATGTAATGTTGTTGGATTCTCATGCGGATCCAAATGAATCATTATTTCCATGCAGTTAAATATTTGCGTGCTAGGTAACATGGTGGCAAAGTTACAAATTATGCTTTGATCAGACATGTATTTCTATTATTGTGAAATTTGTTATTTCAGTTAATGGTGGGATTACTGGTGTGCTTCTTTTTTTGCTATACATATTTTTTACAAAGAAATTGCCTGAGGTTAATTTTTGTACAAGTTTTTCACAAGAATTATGATGATCATTATGATAGAAAATGTGGCGATTAAATGGAATGGATTCAAAACAGTGTTACTGCAATAACCGGACTTGTAATTGTCCCGTTTTCACATTATCCGAATTCGTCGCTAAATAGCTATTTTCCATCGTTAAAACGAGAGTCACTAATATTTTCTGTCGTTAAATGAAAAATTTCTGATAAAAAAATAACCGTTTCGTGATGGATTTTTCAATCGTTAAATGACATTTTTCTGGTAGTGTCAATTATTAAATATTTAGTTGTCAAGCGCCAATATTTAGTTCTCCAAATCAATGATTAAAGTTGCATTTGAAGAGAAAGATGCCAAACAAGAAGCAGACAAAGAAATTGACACGAAAACAAAGCCATCGTAAGACAATCATAAACATTGCTTTATTGATTATTGAGAAATGAATGTTAGCCATTCACGTGGACAAAGCTCTAGGCTAGAGTCTCTCGCATGCTTGACTTTGCTTTACGTCTTCCCCTCATCTTCCTCGACCTTGCTGCATCTTTTTTGAGGTCCGATCCTTTTTCCTTTTGTCGTCTTTCCTTCCTTTCACATGTGGAAGAAGTCTTCAACGGTTCTAAGAGCTCCTGCGGTTTTTCGATTGAAAATCTCGATTTCACGATAAAGTATAGATTTTATTTTAAAATTTAGATTTTATTTAATTACTTATATTTTCTATAAAAGTTATTATAGAGATAAAATTTTGACTACCACATTTTTAAATGGACTGAGATTCCAAGTTTCCAACCTCGGATCATTGTTAAAGTTAAATGGTAAATATTCTTACAATGCAAAACTACTGACACCATGACAATTTTCGAGTTTTATATTGAGAATACATTTCTAATTTGTGTAAATGGGTTATTAACACACAAAATTTTCATCATTTTTATTCACTTCTAAGCATGAGAGAAACAGAACAGAATTCAAAGCTAACTTACACAGAATCAAACAACTTAAATCATAAAGACGGCATAGGGTGAACAAGTTTTGCATAGAACAATATTTTATTTACCCAAAGACGTACCTCAATCAATTTTCAAAAAAAAAATATAAACTTTAATAATTATAAGGTGGAATTGAGATGAAAGTTGTGAACATTCAGATTTACCAATATGATAGAGAAAAGATGTCTCCGCTTGAGCATGGAAGATGATCAACAAGGAAGATGATGCTAGATGATGAATTTAGGGAGACGATGGATGATGGAGATAATAAAGTGTTTGTTGAGGAATTAGTTGGAAGAATGATTTCACATAAATCAAGATAAATATGTGAAAAATGTTTTATCTTAATTTACATAAACGTAATTCCAAAAGTGATTGACAAACATGCACGAAGAGGGTGAGAGAACCTGCGATTTCTGCCTTTTCCTCCTTTCAAATTAACAAAGGGTAAAGGATTAATTTCACTTTTACAAATAATGTGCTCGTTTGGAAACATAGTAAAGACGTATTTTTATGCAAATCGAGATAAATATATGAAGGGATTTAAAAAAAATACTATTAAATGTGTGTTTGATTTTTCCAAATTTATCAACAAATAAATCCAATATAATTCAAATCTCACCAACTCCTTGAGAATTTGTAATGATTTTTTTCTCATCCTCAGAACATATGTACCTAATTTCTCGAAAAAATATAATCCCGCTCAAATGTTTCTCTATGTAGATATTCATGTCTTATCTTTACGTGTCTTGTCTTTATATGTACCTTTCCACCTTTGACTTTTCTGTTCTCTTTTTGAGGCTTCCCCCAAAAAGCCATTAATGGCGGGGCGGGTCTTTTTATAGACACGTCGCTGGATAAGGATATACAATTCCTCACTGATGGACTCACTGCTCTGAGGCGAAGGGAAGAGCAGAACTTGCATCTGGCAGTATTAAGCAATCCTTCTTATAATTTAAAGGTTAGGGTTTTCGTTTCAATGTTTTGAAGCTTTTCAGTATATTTTTCAGCGATCGGTCGTCTCTTCAATATTATCCCATACGAACCCTAAGATTTACAGAGTGCTATGGAAGAAGACGACTCTCAAAGTGCCGAAGAAGACTTCCGAAGGTAAGCCATCTCACCATTTGAATGAAGCTGGGCTATAACAGGTGCATGAAAGGGTGAGGAAAGAGAAAAACAAATGAAAATAAGTATTTTCATTGTTTTTAAGCCAGATAGTTTTTTATAATACTTTTTCTAAATAAATAAATATTATCACTTCTATGGTTTTTTTATCCTAAACATTTAGATCCAAACATTTTGAAGTTAAAATATTATGGACAAAACCCCTTATTGGGTTAAATAACGTGAATTTTGAGCTTTTATCCATTCTTCATGTCAACGGAATTAGTCTTAATAAAATTTCTGTCGTACTTCCAAATCATGCTAGGCAGGACTTTTAGAGAGGTAAAATAAAAAGGATTTTTACGCTAATTATAATCCTAACATAATTTTTTAAGAGTTCACATACAAAGTCACTTTAAAAGTTTTCCCTGGAAAACAAAGTTGATTTTAGAAGGTTTTTAAAGAAAAATTTCATTTTTGAAAGTTTCCAAATCATTGCACTTTTACCCTGACCGTTATCCAAATTAAATTTCCACGTTAGAAACAAGCAAATTTTCCTTTGACAAGGTCAAATGGAAGTTTGCGTTTGAATTCAATTTTAAGCCTTGAAGTTTGATTACTCTCGGCCTTTTCAAGGTTTTTTCCGGTACTTTTTAACGGGGTATTTCTGGGTGCTGTGTTTGTTTTTTTCCAGTACAAAGAAAGTTGGTTTTGTTTTTCTTTTTAAAAATTTTTTTGGAAATTAGAAAAAAGAAAAGAAACAAACATTCTCTACTTCTTGTTACAAATATAAACTGAAAACGTGAAACTAAATGCACAGTAATGGAGTGTATTTTACTTAAATGCACAGTAATGGAGTGTATTTTTACTTAAAAGTAGGTCAAATCATATCATCTTTTAATAATTTTTTTTTATTTTTTCTTTATTTCTTTTTTTCCTACTTACTTTTTACTTCAAAGCTCCGTAAAAACCAATAGCTTCCCAAACACAGTGTGAGTTTGAGAATCTGTTGGAAGAAAAGAGTTTACATATTTCAAGGTGATTTTACGGATTTTGAGATGCTTTTTACGGATTTTGAAATTTTTTATGGATTTTAAAATCCGTAAAAATTATACTTTCAAAATCTATTTTCTAAAATCTAAATTTTGCTTCGAACTTCGTAAAAACTTTCTTTATATAGACTTCCAAACGAACTTTTAATAGTCTTTTATTTAAGCAATAAGTTATTTTAAGAATTTAATATAATTTTCCTATGTTACCCTCAATTAATCATATATTGTTTTTATGTCTTTTTCTCGTTCATTCTCTTACATTTCTTTTCCTGCTCACATCTCTTACTTAAAAAATTACAGCTCTAATATATTTATTATATTTAACTAATTTTAATCAATAAATCATTTTTCTGTGTCAACAGACGTCGCTTATAAAAAGTACGGAGGGAGGACTACTTGTTTCCTCCTTTTAGTTTTTTTGAGGCCAATTGCTTTTGTCTTTGGTACAATCAGTTACTTTAGTTTTAAGCAAGAGATGGTGCTTCCAATATTTGACTTTTGAGAGGTGTTTGATTTTAGTCGACGTACGACGGATTCCTCGTGGTGGGATTACATTTCCTTGCTGCGTGACATCTTGACATGTCCAAGGTTAGTTCTCAAGCAGTAATATACATTAATGGATTTGGGGAAAAATAACCTAAAAGGTATAATCATATACAAAAGTCATATTTAATACTTAATTTGTTTACTGTTTTTGATTGTTTAAAATGTATTATATGCATTTCTTATGAGCAATGGCGGACTCATGACCCTGAATCGGGGGTGTAAATTATTTTTTGAAAAGTGGGTTCAAGATAAGTGAGACTTATTCTTAATATATTTTAAAAAATTTGAGCAAAAATTTAGTTAGTTCAAAAATAGCAAATGAGTGGGGGCAAAATAAATCATATAGTACTAATATATACCTAATTTTCTGGAAGTCAAGTGGTGCGGCTGCACCCTCTCACCATTACATATGTGATTAAAAAGTGTGTGTGTGTGTATATATTCCTTTTTTTAATGTGAGCTACCTCAACATATATGAATTTATTGGGAGATTAATTCTACGCAAGTCGATGTATGTATGTTTGAAGAGTTTTTTTTCGATTTATGTGTAATGTGGTTCCAACATGAAACCCAACACATGCAGCTCTTTTGGTACATGAACGGGATACGAGGAAAATAAAAAATGTATGAAAATATTTTGATTGTATTTAGATCATGACAGGGTAGTTTTTTTTAATAGAAATACTATTAGAGACAATTTTATTTATTTAAATGTTCTTTCTATTTTCATTTGGGACCTAATTTCGGGTATATATTTGCCTTTAATTTTTTAAAAAATGCTACAAAAAACACTCTACTCAAGTATTGTTAACACCAAGCGGGCCAGAGTGCTAGACCAACTAATCCAGCTAACCTCAGTTCTTAAACCTGAAGATCTTAGTCCAGGTAAGGCCATACACCATTATTGATCGAAGAGGTCACGCTAGGACTTTTAATCGTCAAGACTTTAGGAATTAGGGAACCCAAACATTGACAAATGGATCTTAGCTAGTACCCTCACATGCACCCTTCCCCTTGTGGATTTTTGGATTAATGTAGAGACATAAGGAAACAAAGCCTTACTTTATTTGTAACAAGGTCAATATTCACGAGGAAGAATGTTGGGTTGTTACAAGTGGTATCAAGGCTAGACATTCAGTTAGTGTCCCAACAAGGACGCTAAGCCCCTATAAGAGTGGATGTGAGAGTCCCATATTGATTGGGAAGGAGAACAAAGCATGTATTATGATGGTGTGAATACCTCTTGTGGATGCGTTTTCTAGGTCATTGTAAAAATTTAGGGAAATAAAACCCTACTATGTTTACAACAGAGGCAATATTTACGGGGAATGACGCCTGTAAGACTCCTTAACTTTACTTTTAACTTCATTATAACATGATTTAAAACCAAAAGGAAGCCTCACTTTGATCAAAAGGTTCAAATGGTTTAATTTGAAAACTTTCAACTTTTTGAAAGTTAATATTCACTGCTTTTTGGAACAACTTTGAAAATCATAACAAATTCTAGAAAAATCAAAATTGAGTGCTTCCAAGTTCTATTTGAAGCTTGTAAGTTCATTTATAAGGGAAAAATAATCATTGAATCATTAGTTTGCCCAATTGATACAGTTTAATTCATGAAAAAGTACTGTTCATTTGGTCATTTTTCTATTTTCCCAGATTTTTCAATGATTTTCTTTAAAGGTTGAAACATCATAACTTTCTGTACAAAACTCCAAATTCAGTATTCTTTAGCTTGTTTTAAAGCTTGAAATGTGAACTATGTTTCTGTAAAATTTCAACTCTTTTGGAGTCCATTTGCTCTGTTTCCCAACAGGTCAAAGTAGGGGGCTTGACCAATTTTACTTCCAGCACTTGGTAAATTTTCAGCCCTACTTAACTTCACTCATCATCATATTGATTTCTAAACTATACTTAACCATATTAACCTATGTGATTAGATATACTTAGAGCATACATCATTTGTTATAAGTCCATGATAGATGTACAAATTACATTACATGTTACATTACAACTTTGACAATAATAACATAAAGTTCGTAATAAAATCCACAACATTGCACATCAAACTTGGCTTCATGAATCAATCATTTTCTCCTTACCCTTTGATGTGTTTGTACCTGGAAATGGTTAGTAGGGGAGGGTGAGATTTTTGGAAATTCCAATAGCAAAGCTTACTAACATACTTATGAAATTTGCATGACATACTTTAATTTCATAAATAAATGTGTAACAATGTAAAATGTGTACCAAGCACATTTTAATGCATATGGTCATAGCATCATGTCACTCATAAACACATTCCAACAATGTCATAAAGTCATGCACATCATTAAGGTAATTTCACAATAATGTTAGATAAAGTTAGAAAATTTTGCTACCTCTTACTCTTTAACTTTCTCTTAACTTTCTTGATTTTTTCCAAGCTCTCTTGTTGCCTCTTTCCAAATAGGCTCCTTAACTTCTCAAATTCCTAAATAACATTTAAGAGCATAATCATCATTCTTAAGTCATGAATTAGCCAAGAGAACATAAAAAACGCAATAGAGTATTTCTTGCTTTTTTAAAGAAATCCTAGAATACTTTAACTTGTCTTAATGGTTTCTAATGCTTCCCAAAACTTGGGCTCACTTATACCCTACACAAAAACTCATTTTAAAGCTATTGGAAGCATCAAAATCATCAAAACCAGCCTCCTTCAACCACTTTCCAGATTTGGACGAAAATTCCCAAAAATTAGAAAAATGGTTCTTTTCAAAGTTTCAACTCATGCAATCACCATTTCTTGATTCCAAACTTGTTTTTTATGTGTTTTTTGGCTCAAAAACAACTCTTCCATATCAAATGAAGAATTGGACAGCACCTCCCCTTAGGGTTCATCATCCCAAAATTTACAAAATCAAAAAAGAGCCAAACAATCACAAGTTATACATCAATCTACTCCTTATCATGCAAGGAGTAGTTTCCACCCATTAAACCTTGCTAAATCCTTCTCTTTCTCACTTTCTCTTGCAAGAACCCTAACTTTGAAACTTCCAAAAGAGAGGACTAATCAAGAAACTAATCCATGAAACTTGTAGAGAAGCTTGCAAGGATCATTTTGATGTATAGAAATAAGGGGTATAAGCTTACACTTTGATTTTCTCTTGAACTGCTTCTTCCTCCACACCATGAAGATGGTGTCTTTGCTCTCACTTTTTCTTCCCATGAAATGTCGGGGTAATGGCTGGAAGATGGAGGGGAATAATGGTTTTAATAATTCACTCATAGAGGCATGAAAGGCTAAGATTGCGTCTTGCAATTTAAGTGTGATCTAAGGGCTATTATTAAGCCACACACTTGATATTTGTTGGCTTCTCATTGGATGGTTAAAAGTGGGTAATCATGACTTTAATTTGCTGGTTGGAATCTGGTTACATTAACCAAACTGGATCCCATTCAGTTACTTTTACCGATTGCACTTTGTACCGATAAACATAACTTTATTCCGGTAAATCTTTTTCTTCTTTTCTGGAGATATTTTCTTCCTTATTTTATCTCCATATTTTCATCTCAAATATAAAAAAATTATTATCCCCAAAATACCCCTTTACTTTTCTCAAATTTTACTTTTATCAAATTTTACAGGATTAATTTATCTTGTCCAAAATCCCTGAAAACGTACAATCGGAGAGCAAAATTCTTTTTAGGGCCTTGAAAAATGCTACATTTTTATTGATTCTCTAGCCCTTTTCCTTTTTCCAAAATTCCCTCTAGATTGTCTAAAATTAATTTTTGAAATAATTATTTTTGGGGATATTCGGATCATTTTCCCAATTTTCGGGAGAATCGCTTTAATTATACACTGGATAATAATTTTAATTAAATACTATAAAATTCACTAGATTTTTCATATTTTTCTCTAAATTTGGAGGGCTCCTGGTACCCTAAATAATTATTTTTCCCTTTTTCTCCCTTTAAAATTATATAAATAAAAATCTAATTTGAATTTGGAAAATCTGTGTTTCGTGGTTGTGATCAGTAAGTCGGGCTCTGTCTATTGGGCATCTGAAAATTTTGGTCAATAGTTAACTTTTGACTTTGTCAAATGACCAAAATGCCCTTCCACTTTCTTATAATTACCATATTTCCCTTACTTTATCTACTTTTTTACAAAATTACCATTTTGCCTTTACTTTTAATACTGAAAGACCTTTATGCCTTTGGTTTTTTATTAAATGATATATGGGTCCTTTGCTAAAGGTCGCCCATCCTCACATTACTCTAGGGCAATTATACTTAACTTTGAAAATCCTACAGAATTTCATACACTAAGTCAGATCTAACTTTACAACTGCTGGCTCTAACTTTACTTTCTTTATGAGCTATCTACCTCTGGTTTCCCTTTTCATTTTCTAATTATCGGATTAGCATTTATTTCAGCTAGCATAAAAATTATGGATATTACAACGCCGAGCTTTTACATTGTTCATACTCAATTAATACATAAAAATCTAAAAAATATTACTTTTAATATGGTAAAGTTTTGACTTTCTAGATTTATCTCAAACTTTAAAAAACATATATTGCATTGTACACATTCAAATTTAATAAAATAGACTTGTTTGAAACATTGGAATTTGCACTTCAAAACTAGAAAGTTTCACTGACTTTTATTATATGTTTTATATGTACCTTAACTTTATTGCTTCTTAAGGGTATTTAATTCCCATTTTACTTGATTACATGAAACTTTTGAAATACTAATGCATTTAACTTGTCTCTTTACTTGTTATAATATGATTAGCATATCAAAACATTGCAAATAAAATATACATTAAAGTTGAGGCATTCTACACATAACTCATTGAAATATTTATACATACGCAACTTATAGCAAGATGATGCTATAGAAGTTAATCTTTAGCTCTACTTACCATTCTTCTTCTTATATTCAATCTTCTCCCGGAAGCTTGTAACCTAACATATTTAGTTTTTGGGAGGATAAGATTCAAAGAATCTTAGTGGCAAACATATACCACTCAACATACATGACATAACTTTACAATTATAACATGCTTGCAATTATTTTCTGGTGTGGTCGACCTATATGGCTGGTGGTGAAGGAAAGAAGTTGCTTTAAGTGATCTAATGGCCAAAAAAATTCATCTTGCTCTCTTCTTTGATTAATGGCTAAAACTTTATCTTCCATCTTTCAATGGTCTAGATCATGACACCTTTAACCTTCAGTGGTCTAGATCACACCACTTGGAAGCCTTAGAGGAGGGGAAAAGTCTCCCGTAGATTTTTTTTATTTACTTTTGGTTGCTTTAAGGTTCACTAAAGTTCCTCTTTAATCGGTATTAACCTTTTCGAAATGCTTTTTAGGAAAACTCTAATCACTTTATCAGGTGAGATCATTAAAAATTCACCTTTATCAGAGGATCATTCCCTTGTTTAAAGTTCCTTCCAGAAATGTTGTTTAGGGGAAAAAAAGGTATATATATACACTTTAATAACAATCTTCTAGACTCGTAAGCATAGGCCGACCTATGTTATGGTGAGAGGGTGCAGATTCCAGAATCTCTTTTTCTGGAATTTACCATCCTTGCATTTTCGTTCAACTAAATTGTTCCTTACTTAAACCTAAAACCATATTTTATAAATTCAAATAATTTTCCCCTATGCTTGAATAATTAGTTGATGCCTCTTATTATTTTAATAATTAATTTTGACTAATTCTCTTGTTCAACTAAAATTTAATAAATACTGAAAATTCCTTTTTGAGGCAATTTCCGCTATTTT
The DNA here is from genome assembly GCA_025593235.1 of Vachellia pachyceras. NCBI lineage: Eukaryota > Viridiplantae > Streptophyta > Magnoliopsida > Fabales > Fabaceae > Vachellia > Vachellia pachyceras. The sequence continues at coordinate 26,687 of JANTPZ010139132.1, forward strand.
TAATCTCAATTCTGCTATAAAAATAGTTCAGAAAATTATTTTCTTGATTTCTGTGTTTCTAGGGAAATTTTTGGATACTTCAATGAAATTCCTAAAATTGTCATTGCTCACCTTAACTTTTTGAAAATTACACTTTTGCCAAGGTGGGAGGTGCATAATGTGCTAATATGATTTTTACTATTTTATCTGACCTTTTTCTAACCTTGCTTTTACTTTTAACCTTTATTCTGGAGAATCAAATGCTACATAGTCTTGGAGAATTATTTTTACTTGGCAAGACACTTTTGGGGCTATTGCTTAGCTAAACTTGATAGCATTTATCATTTTGACTCATTCTTGACCTTCTAAACCCAAAATCTAGGATATTACTGAGAAATCAATTCCATGACTTTAAAAAGTGTATCAAACAGACTATAAAGCATATAACATTGGTCCATTTTAACAAACCAAACAAGCCCCAACTGTTTTAGGTTAACATATGACGTCTTATTCACTTGTAGGCTTCAACCTATTGTGGGACCTACCTGATTTCTACCCTCGTTTAGGAATTTCCTAAGGCCCAACAAAAAAATACGTAAAATGGGTTCTTGCAAGGGAAAAAAAGTTTAAAGGGTAGTATTCTATTTGGAAATTATAGCATTTTTGGCCATAGAAAATTATATTTCGGATGAAATGCATTCATAGAAGTAGGTTAAGATAATAAATATACATGTTTTTAATCCTTTTTGTTTGTCGGTCTACATGTATGCATGTTAATTTTGAACCAATAGTTTGCTCTATTTATAACTATTCCTCATTTCACTATCTCCAATTGTCACATTCTCTTCCATAAACTATTGCACTAAAGGTATATGGGTGTATTTTAGTTGAAATGAATAATATTTTACATTTATTTAGTAATTTTTTAATCCATGTGAAAAAACGTTAATCCACAAAATAATTGAAATGGATTGTGAATGATAAAACTCACAGCTTCTTCTCTCCAGTTATCTATTGCAGTCACCTCCGAGTCCACCATCAACGCAGTGGCCTCCTCCTCCTCCACCTCCAAGGTCTGTTCTTATACTTTGATATGTTAAATATAATTTTGGGGGTAACGTGCAATTTTATAACGAAATTTTTTCTCAAAAATATAAAAAATAATTATGTTTTAAAAGGTGTAAAAGTAGACATGACATTCTAAAAACAGAGAACTTTTAAAAATTTTGTTAAAATAAAATTAACCCAAACATCTATCTTTTAATTGACGTGGGACCAGCTATACCTCTGGCTTTATAACGAATGTTTGAGTTAATTTAATAGTGTTTCTAAAATTGCATCATTTTTAAAAAAATTGTGTCTACTGTTATAATCTTCAAAACTTAATTTGTATTATATTTCCTAGATAAAAAAATAGTTGCCAAAATTGCACAACCCTTTAATTCTTTTAAGTTCATTCATGCTCATTCAAATAAAAAGAAACTGATGTTATATTTATGAAACCCACTTTTCCTTTTTATATTATCTTTTCTTTTTACCCCCCTTTTCAGATACACTATAATCATTTCCGTGAGTGAAGAGTGTCTGGATTAATGTTTTTCTTTCCCCCTTGTTCATTCATACATACATGCATGCATATACATACATTCACTCCAAAGGTCTAGTTTTAAGTAACCTTTAATTTTGATTTTATGTAAAAACGGAAGATTTTCAGAGAGAGTGAATTTGTTTGAGAAAGTCTTTGGAAGTCCAGTTATATTTTTTTAAAAATAAAAAACAAATTAAAGTTGGATTCCACCTAAACCTTCAAGATTATCAACTTGTGTTCATGATTGTTTTCCCATAACTTTCAGGAATTCAAACTACAAAATATATTTTAGAAATTCTACAGCTATTATCAAATAGGGAAAAGAATAATTTTAAATGACATTCTAAAACTTCGGCACCTGTTGTGTCATTTCACCTAGCTTGACTAAGAAGGAAACAGACGTTTCCATCACCAAGTATACATTATGCACATATTTTTGTTTCAATAAAAGTGGATATAATTAGGACTCATCTTGGAGTTGTCTTTTTGGTTGCAGGAATGAAGGATATGCTTGGGAGTACGTTTTTCCCTCAAGGTAAATGGTCTCATGCAATGAATTTCAGATTTCATGAAAGAAGCTTTAAAAATTTTTCCATTAAAATAATTTTTAAATAAAAAATTGACATAATGAATTTTGAAAGCATTTTCATGTAGACCAAAGTATATGTTTAGTTCTAGTTTGACATTAAATTTCAGTTTAGTTTGAGTTTACAAAATGTATTTTAGTCCCTTAATTTAAACGCAGTTGATCTTATTAATGAAAAATGTTGACTCAGCAATTTAAGTAGTGACTCTATAATTAATGTTAAGAAATCATGATTAAAATCTGTTGGAAATTGTGTCCTAGGTGCCAATCATTATACTTTAGATATTGTTTATTTTAATTTATTTTCTTCATTTAATTATCATAACTTTTGTATATTTATTATGATAATTGAATCAATGGACAAATATGAAGATTGTCTTAAACATTCCTGGTTGATTATCTATGCGAAAGTAAAGATGAAATAAGACCAATATGTCTTTAATAAGGTATGGAGATGCAAATCAAAATCTTAGGCACTTGTAAGAGTAAAAAGATGCTGGACCGACCTGTTATGAAAAAGATGCATGGATTATGTCATAAGCTTATTTCATGTGTAATCGCGTCACAAAGCCTTTTGACCTAAGATCATTATGGATTTTTACATGAGTTGCTGGGTTTTAACTTAGTCAAAAGTCATCGTTGACCAGGTGATGATAATAAAGGCTATAATCTGGCTTAAGGATTTTCATGTGGATGAATGTGAATGATCAAGATGTGATTTATCCCTCCCATTGTAGAGAGATATTACTGGGCCTTTCGATGGTTAGTCTGAGAAATTATGGCCATACAATAATTCATTTCTAAGATCAGACTACTCATAGATCGAGATCGAGAAAGTAATGGTGAGGAAAAGGAGGATGACATCATTCATGCCTAATCATTGACTGAGATATCGTGTGACAAAAGGGATGTGACGTAGTTACATAAAAGGTTACATCATGTTAACGATTTTCATGTGATTTGGGTAGTCACAATATCTTGCTAGAGACTGCTTGCGACTTATGGGCTAGTACTAAGTTTAACTCACTGCCAACTTTATATAAGCCTATAGGGTTGCACGTAAGAATAGACCAATACGAGTTTCAATATTCTAAGGTTTTCAAATTTTTTATGTTTGAATAAAAAAAATTCGAATAATAATATTGTATAGATAATATTATTAATATTAATGTATGTTATTTTTAATATTTAATTTATTTGATAAATTAAATAACTAAAATTGATATTTGAATTTGATTTATAAAATAAATTAAATTGATTGGCTCACTATTTAGATTAATTAAATAGATATAATTTGATCAAATTAAATTAATCCAAATTCGAATTTCTGAATTTGAATTTCAAGATTAATGGAGATTAATATTGAATATCTTTTGAAATTCAAATTCAAATTTCAATATTAATAAAGTTTAATCTTGAATATTCAATACACCCTACATGAGTTCTATAAATAGGGGAGTCATGAACCATTTGGGTGTGTGTGTGAGTGTACGAATTTTGAAGGTTGAGTCACAAGAAACCATAGAGAGATAGAGAAAGGCCAAGGAGCTAGCTCGTTGCCGTTGTTGAGATTTGTTATTGTGGATACCATTGAGGGAGGCGATCAAAGAAGGTCGGCTCCTAGATATCAAATTCTGAGAACCATGAAAAGATTAAGGAAGCTGCGAATTTGTGAACTGCGGAAAATGTACTGTTTTAACCACTCTGTCTAAATTTCTTTGACATATTCATTTGAGGGATTAGAAAATTTTTGAAATTCATCTATTCCCTTGCGTTTGAATGTTCTAATCCCAACAAGATCTAGTGAAACACATAGTTGGAGGTTATGTAGAGCATCTTGACTATCACACTATAGCTCATTGGTAGTAAGGTTTTGAGGTAACTTCCTCTAATAGCTTATATATACATACTATCTCACACTCAGGCTATGCCATGACTATATACTTGGATTTTGTGACAAATCATGCTACTACATTTGCATCTTACCCCCCCACCAAATTTCTATCCACATGGACACAATATCCTATATTGGATCACTAGTAGCTTTACATCCACCAAATCACACATAAATAATACTCAATACATGTGTGACCATGCATGATTCATATAAAGTATACCATGAATAAGTTTCTCTTTAGGTATATATGAGATATTCTCTTTCTAATGATTAACTAGTGGTGTTATATACCATGATTTAATTGAGCACACTGTAGGTGATACGTGACAAGTTATCATGAGATAGTTCAATTTCTCAATCAGCCTCTGGTACCTCTTAGGTTTAGGTTTTTCAAATAATTCTTATCAGTATCGAGTGTTGGATTAATGGCAATAGGGAACTTGTATGGTGTAGCTCCTAGCTTCCCTATTCCTACAACAAATCAATAATATATTTCCTTTGAGCTAGGTGAATGCCTTTCTTTCTCCTTAAAACCTCAATTCATAGGAAGTACTTCAGATGATCGAAATCTTTCATTTGGAAATGAGAGAAAAGGAAATATTTGAGTGATGACATCCTTCAGGTATTATTGCTCGAAATCACAATGCCATTGGCGTACATAACTTGAAGGATCATGTTGGAATCTATTTTTTTTGGATAAAATACCAAATGATGACACTTTGAATTGTAACAAATATTTGAACCATGAAATTGAACTTACCATACCAAACGTAGGGACTCTGCTTTAAGCCATATAAGGATTTTTCTTAGTGAGATACTATAACAGTCACGTGCTCTGACACATCAATTATAATGCATTAAAACAAAGAAGACATCAATAGTTTGAGAAAGTGAAAAGGAAAGTAGCAGAAAAATAGAGAATCCCTCAGAGAAGGCCAGGGAGAAGAGAAAGTCATAGAGAGAAGGAGATGATTCCATAAATTCTTCCATGCCTCCAAACCTTTCTCACTTCATCTATATACTTCTTTCATGTGAGCCCATGTAGCCACTAAGCCCAATAGTGTCATGCCCAATACTCTCCTCCTTCAGCCCAATAATACTATGCCCATTCGTTACATTACCTCCCCCATTAAAATGGACATTGTCCTCAAGGTCCACATCGGGGAATTGAACAGGAAGAGCAACCAATATGGCATCTATAGGTGAATCAAGACCATTCCAGCAGACCAACATATGATAAACCCCTGAAAATCTAATTAGAGTATTTGGATGGGGGAACTAGTTACAGAACTGAGATGTGCATAGACAACCATGAAGAGATTGAATGGAAACTTATCAGGTTCTACAACTTTACTTGCAGTAATGCCCCTGATATGTTGATAAGACAGACTCCATAGCATATGTTGGAATGATGTATCCCTTAAGCCAAACAAAAACAAGTGAATTCTTCATCTAATCATAACTAAGGCCTTGAAAGTATCTTGCAGGTATAAAAAACAAATGCCCAAGGAAAAATTCCAATCTTAATGCATACCCTGATGGAAGAAGGGGTTTATGGTGCAAAGTAATATGGTATATTGTTAGTGTTGAAGATTGTCAACATTCTCCAATGTTATAAACTTTAAATCCCAAACATTGCCACCACATGAGGTTTCTTCTAGTAAAAGAGGGAACCCCATATCAACACAGTTTATTCATTCAACTCTGCAACAAGTAGGCACTCCACAAAAGAAAAACCATATCGATTGCCTTGTTTAAGCTTAATGACCATATTTGGTGCGAACCCAAAGGGAAAGATCCCGTGAACCCACATCCAATCTAAATATACGCACTCCAAGAAAGCTAAACAGAGGTTAGTGATCCAGTTGAACCCTTGAACATGGAAGAACAAGGACCTTAAGTGTTAGAAGACGCCACAAGGTTGATCGAGCCTTGATAAATCTGTTAGTTCTGAAAAAACCTAGAGAGAATACTCTCAAAGTGTATAAAAATGCAAAATTTCATTCAAAATCCAAGTCTTCCATCCAAAAAGGCGGTACAAAGTATTTAACTGAAATTTACCAATCTAACCTAATTTGCATTAATTGCAAATATTAAACTAGTTAAAAAAGGAAACTATTAGAAAAAAGTAAACTCAAAGTTACCTAATTTGCAGCAAATGCAAAAGAGGGAACTCTTAAAAACAGGAAACTCAAAAGTTACCTAATTTGCAATAAATGCAAATCTTAAATCTAATTTAAAATATGAAACTCTTAAAAGAAGGAAATTGAAAAGTCAAATTTGCCAACTAATAAGTAATTTTGGTGCAAATAAAAGCCATAGAATATGATCATATTTTAAAGACAAAAATGTGTTTATTTAGGCCCAACTGAGTCTTCTCATCTTTAGTTTCACGTTTCTAAGTCCAAAACTTGATCTGCAGCTCCATTATTAGCCCATTGAGATTAGTCACGTTTTTACCTCCTTTGATTGGACCACTTGGAATTTGCAGAGGCTCATTTGAATATGTTGCGTCATGCTGGGTCGCATCATTCCCTCTCTCCTCAAAGAGATTCATCCTCTAATCTTCAGCATGTGAGTAAAATTAGTGCACAATACTCCTTGAGGATAAAAATCCATCAGGTGGCTTCTTAGGAAACAGATCTAAGAATACCTGCGACACATTAGAATGAGAATGAAAGCTGTTATCATCATTAACCAAGTAATTATCCTTGTAATAACTAGAAATCTCACTTTTCTCACAAATCTTTCCATAATTTCTTTCACTAAATTCAAAACTCTCCTTTTTATTCTCTTTATTTTGAGAACAATTTATGCTCTCAATCTCTTTTTTCCATCAAGCACAACTTTTTTCTCTACAAACGTCTCACAAAAATTATTCCCATTTGTATTTTCTCTTTTCTTTTAATCATTGAGGGGATCTTTTCCAACCACGTTGTTGACACTTGGAATAAGAATTTCTTCTTCTATACATTTTTTTCATGAATTTCAACATTCAATTATTCTTCAATCACAAGATCTGTACTTGAATTAGGGAGGTCTTCTTCTATATGCTTTTCCTCAAGATCTTCAATATTCAATTCTTCATCCTCCTTGGTTTCCTCTGTGATAGGGGCAGCAACAATCATATGTTCAATCTCCTTTGAAGTTGATCTACTTTTTGAAATTTTCCCTTGCTTGATTCTGCGCTCATGCTCTGCAACTAGAGGAACCAAATTTTTGATATCGATGAAGATCAACATCCCTACAAAATTGGGTAACATGATTAAGCCCACGTACAAAATGATCTTTAGTCACCATTGGAGTTTTCTTCACACAAGCTCTCATCATAGCTAACTCCAACTCTTGAAAATTTACATTAACACACATGGAGCCTTGTTTCAACTCTTTCAACTTTCTGTAAAACTCTCCTTTTTACTTCAAGTAATGATTAGACATCCGTTAATATGCATCGGTAGTCATCTTTTGAAGTCCTCTCAGTAATATTTGGAGATCCTCAGACGCTCTCTTTCACCATACATATTGTACTTCTTCTAAATTTTCTTTCAGGTTTTTTTTGCTCTGTCTCTCTCTTTTTCTTGATATTCTTTTTTTAAATATCTTTTTTTCTTTCTTCTTTTTTGTGCACCTCTTTTTTTAATTTTCTTTTCTTTTTTTTTTGTGCACTTCTATCTTTTTTTCACTGATAACAAAATCTGTGACAAACAATTAACACAAGCAATCAAAACCCAGAAATCTAGGAAAACACATTAATTTGAAATGAATGAAACTCGATGTAGAAAACTAAGGCCCCGTTCGGGATGGTTTTGAGTTTTAAGTTTCAAAATTTTTAAAAACTGAAACTAGTTTTTGTTTTTAGTGTTTGGTTTTTTTGATTTTCAATTTGAAAAAGGTGTTGTAAATTGGAAATAGTTAAGGTAGGTCAAGTCAACTATGCTACCATCAAATGATGAAAAATGATAAAAAAATTAAAAATAAAATAATTATAAAAAATAAAAAATTTTAAAATAAAAATATAAAAAATGATTGGCGAGGGCTGGGAAGGCTCAAAGGGGGGGACTGCCCCACTCGGAGAAGAAGGTTGCGGCTGTTGCAATAAAGGCGAGAGGAGTATTGGGGTTAGAGTCAGACGGAGGCTGGATTCGTTATCGGTTCAGGTGGTTTGGGTGGGCTTGGATTTGTTGCGGTGCCAATGGCGGAGGAGGAGTAGAGTTTGAATAAGGTGGAATCGGAGCCTGAGGGGTGGAGCTGGAGCCAAAGTTGGGAGTGGGAGAGGCAAAATTGGGGGCAGGGAAGGTGATAACGGTTGAGTGTGAGAGGTTGAAGAGAGAAGGAAAAATGTCATCGGGAAGGGTAATAAATTTTTCAAAACTAAAACTAAAATTTGAAAGCCTATTTTTATGGTTTTCAAATTTGGATAAAATCTGTTTTGAAATTGTGTTAAAAACCAACTCAACCCCATTTTTGCCAAACACGTTTTGTTTTCAAAATTGCATTTTAAAACCAAAAACCAAAAATTCAGCACCACCCTGAACGGGCCCTAAGATTGAATCGAATCCAAAACGAGCATAAAGATGAGACTCTGTAACTATGAAAAATACCTATTAAACGTTGAAAAACATGAAGGAAAAGTGGATGAAAAGATTAAGAGAATTGGATGACTAACAGATACAAGAAAAGAACAAATGAACGAAAATAAAACTTAATAACAAAAAGATAAAACCTAAGTTTAGAACTGAAGCTCTAGTACCAAGATGGTGCTAACCCAAATGGAAAGATCCCACGAACTTACAGCTAATCTAAATATACGCACTCCAAGAAAGCTAAACAGAGGTCAACAATCCACTTGAACCCTTGAACACTAAAGAATAAGGACCCTAAGTGTTTGAAGACGCCACAAGGTTGATTGAGATTTGATAAGTCTGTTAGTTCTAAAAAAAACCCTTGAGAGAATCCTCTCAAAGTGCATAAAAATGCAAACTTCCTTTCAAAATCCAAGTCTTCCGTCCGAAGAGGCGGTACAAAGTATTTAACTGAAATTCACCAATCTAACCTAATATGCATTAATTGCAAATATTAAACTCTAGTTAAAAAAGGAAACTATTAGAAAAAAGTAAACTCAAAGTTACCTAATTTACAGCAAATGCAAAAGAGGGAACTCTTAACAACAGGAAACTCAAAAGTTACCTGATTTGCATTCTAATTTAAAATAGAAAACTCTTAAAAGAAGGAAATTGAAAAGTCAAATTTGCCAAATAGTAAGTAATTTTGGTGCAAATAAAAGTCATAAAATATGATCATATTTTAAAGACCAAAATGTGCTTATATAGGCCCAAAGGAGTCCTCTCATGTGAAGTACTTAGCCCACACTCTTTAGTTTCACGTCTCTAAGCCCAAAACTTGATTTGCAGCTCCATTATCAGCCTAAATGAGATTAGTCACGTTTTTACCTTCTTTGATTGGACTACTTGGAATTTGTAGAGGTTCATTTGAATATGATGCGTCATGTTGGGTCGCATCAATATTTCTTTCACAAGCGGTGAAAGAAGTGATCCAAACAAAGTCTCAGTTGAAATCAACCAATTGATCTGTTCTCTCACAAATTCTGTGAGTGATTGGACCGTATGCATCAATGCCAACCAAGTGGCCATAGTACTCGATGTCCTAAGTGCAGCAACAGCAATACCATACATGGTAGCAATGCTAAAACTAACAGACATGCTAACTGCAATAGCAAAAATAGGAATAATAGCATATTTGTATCCCAAGGCAAGGCCAAATATAACATTAGTAGCAGCACCGATCCTGTAGGAGTCTGCAACATCTTGTATAGAGCTATAAGTATTGTTGGTGTAATACTCAGTGATGAGTCTAATGACAAACCCTACACACAGACCAAAAGTACCACGAAAGAAGGGTTGCCAACTCTCGACGACCATTTGCTCTCCAAAATTAAACATAGTGAAGGATAATGGAAGTACGACACAAGTTGCTATTGCAAATAAGGTTGTAAGCAAATAGACCAGGATGCCTATAGAACTGACAATGAGAGGATAGAGCATTGCTGTAAACTCATGATTCACGCTAAAAGAAGATATAGAAGCAAAAAGACCAGAACCCATGCTAGCTATATCCTCAACATTATCACCAAGGTTATCAGCTATCATAGCTGGATTACTTAGGCTGACCACAGGAATGTTTCTTTCACCCTTTCCAACGAGACCAGCACTGGCTTCAGCAAGGAGAAATCCCATAATCGCACCAGGTCTGAATGCATCAGTGAAAGCCTTTCTTACTGCCTTCCAGACCTCCAATGTAGTTCTTGCATTTGCATAAGTTGCACTTTTCATTCCAAGGGATCCAGAAACAACAGATGTAATGCCACCAAGCAAGAAAGACACAATGCTGAATAAAGCTGTGGCATGAGCTGGTTTACACATCTTAGTTTGATCATATGTGCAAGGATGGTGGTTTGTATTGAGTCCCTCGACAGAACCACGGAACAGGAATATCAAGATTGCAAAAGCAACCATGAAGATTCCTACATACTTGTATAGATTGAAAAGGAAAGAAGTTGCTCCAGGATCAAAGACCAATCTCATTTGTATTTCATTAATCCCATAATTGTAAGGAGACATAGACACAATCTCAATCCTATTGATGAAGGCATATTCTGTTTGAGCAACATTGAATAATAATTGCTTAAAGGTGTACTTAGAATTTCCAGGCTCCTCTTTATAAGCATTAACGATAGCTTGAATATCGTGATTGGCAAGAGAAAAAAGAATGGGATCTACATTAGCCATTTGAGTAGTCAATTGTGCATTATGAACCAGCACGGGTTGTAGTGCCGCAAAAGAAAATTGAAATCTAAAACTAGTAGAAGCAAGTTGCTGAAACAATGGAGTCTATTGCGGCTGGGGTTGCTATTGGCGAGAAGAAAATGACGTCGAGAAAAGTGAAATCTTGAACCCAGTGGCAAAAGAGGGCGTAGACGGAGTACCAAATACTGGTGCAAAAGATGGGGCACCAAATGTTGGGGCAGAAGAAGGAGTACCGAACTCCAGAGTCGAAAAGGGGTACCGAACGTAGGGGTTGAAGAAGGAGTGCCGAAGAGCGAAGAAGAACTCTGAGCACCAGCTACCACCAATTCAGAACCCTCAATTTTTTAGGATAATTGGACAACCTTCTATGCAAGAATATGAAGTGATGTCTCCAAGTGATCAAGTTGAGCACCCATGCGATTATTACATTGTCTGATAGTAGACTCAACACTTAGACTGAAGCCTCAAGCTCGCCAAGTTCAACGTCGGTAAAATCACCGGCCATAGGGGAGGACTCTCAATGAAAGCACCAATTGTAACAATCACCTAATATATTGCTTGGATATATCAATTAGAATGCATTACAACTCAAAGAAGACATCAATATTCTAAGAAAGTGAAAAGGAAAGTAGCAGAAAATAGAGAACCCCTCAGAGAAGGCCAGGGAGAAGAGAAAGTCATAGAGAAAAGGAGACAATTCCATAAATTCTTTCATGCCTCCAAACCCTTCTCACTTCATCTATATACTTCTTTCACGTGAACCCTTGCATGCTACTAAGCCCAATAGTGTCATGTCCAATACTCTCATCCTTCGGCCTAATAATACTAAGCCCATTCGTTACAAATACTTTCCCATAGTTTCCCTGAGCAGCAAAAGCTTGGCAATTCCTCTGAATAGATTTCTTCATGAAGGTCACTTTGTGTGAAGGCATTTTTTATATTTAACTAGTGAAGGTTCCAAACATAATAAGTTCCATAGAGTTCAAGAGGTGAGCAAAGGAGGGTTTTGCCATGGGTGAGAAAGTTTCAGAGTAATCAACTTCATATGTTTGAGAATAACCTTTAGCAACAAGGAAAGCCAAGAGATGAGTATCATCATCCTTAATTTTAATAGTCAGCACCCGCTTATATCCAATGTCCTTTACCCTACTAGTAAATACATTGAGGTCCTACTACCGGCATAGTCAAGGTCTGTCATCTTTTCCACAACAGCATGCCAACTCAAGTGAATTAAGGCTTTATGGAGAGTTTCAGGCTCGGAGATAGTATATAAGAATGATGTGAAGAATGAAAATGGTTGGAGGGAAACGTGTTCAGTGTAAGAATGGAAGGAATTCAGAAATTGAGATGGCGACTATGAGAGGAGAGGAACGAGGTGAATTTAGAAATGGTATAGAATGATAAATGGAGGAAGGGATGCCAACTGAAAAGCCTTGTTAAAGGGTCTATAAAAAATTTCTAGAATTAAGCTCTATAGTCTTGTATGTCAACCCTATATGTTGATATCACAAGGAGGCTAGTTTCTTTAGACTTCAGTTTAATTGAATGCCAATTACATGTTATCTGAAAGAATGAATGTGTTTTTCCAATTGAACTGAACTAATTTCATATTATAATATTTATACAAGTTTATGATTTTACGAGAATCTAGACGACAAGAATGTAAATATAGGTTATAATTGATAGATATTCCTAAGAGTAGTGACCTACTTGTGTATCATAATAAGATTTTAGACGAAAATATGCATAAGTAATTAATGGATAGATAATTTCTAAAGATAACATCAATCATTGATTGTCATACGTTAATTGGTTCAATTACAAGCCTAACTCAAACCAGGAATATATCATTGATATATCACAGTCTAACCAAAAGTACAACTAGATAGTTAATCACTGTAGCTTTCATCCTTGGTCCTTCTTATGCATTCTTTCATTGGTCCTTCTCTTTCTTTAACTTTGACCCTTAGGCCATCATATTCTTGTCCTCAATTGTTATTTTTCTAATTTTGCAAAACTTGAGCCTTTTCTTCCAAGTGTCTAAACCCAAATAAAATGTAATATCACGTAATCGAAATAATAGGACACTTGAGGAATTAAAGAAGTGATAAAATAGACCTAATTAATCAATTAATTCATACAATAATAAATTTTTAAAAAGTTAAAGCTGGATATTCGGACTGACCTTTCAAGATTTTTAAGTTGTACACGTAATAATTTTACCGCACCTTTCAAGAATTCAAAAAGACTACTCTTAATCCACATTCTAAATATTTAGACTGTACCTAACAAGATAAGATTTTGTAATTGTTATTTATCAAGGAAATACATGTAAATCCATCACCAAGTGCCCATTGTGCAGTGATGAACAGTATGGGGAGGACCTTTTTCCCACAAGGTGAAGTCAGATGCAATGATTTTTTTTTTCTTATTTGCTCAGGCAGTCTCAAAAGGTCATCGGTTAAACTAATTTTCAAATATAAAATTGATCAATAAATTATGAAATATTTTGATATAGAATTAAAGTTTTATACCAAAATGGTTATTATATAATAGAAATAATATATACTAACCCTAGCCAAAATTTTATATAAAAATAAAGGAAAATGGATGAAAAACTCGTATCTGAACATTTTTCTTGTGAGAAAGATCTAGTTCAAATACCAGTATTATTTGTGTATTAAAAGATATCAAAGTTTTTCTGACAAATAAAATTTTTAAATAGGGATCTTCATGGATTATCCCTAAAACTAATTCTTGTAAGTTGAAAAGTTGTATTTAATGGAATGTTCAATAAAAAGAATTAAAATCAGATCATGTTAAGTAATTGCTAAAGTTTATGTTTAGTTATTTAAATTTATTTCAAGTTTTATTTTAGCCATTAAATTTATAAGAAAGGTCGTTTTCAGCCCAAAATTAGCTCTAGCTAATGGAAATGCTGACATTCCGAATTGAAAGCTGAATCAGTGGTAAGATTACGATGATACATGTTTAAAATCTAATTATTAAATATAATAACATTTATATTTTAACATTAAAATAAAAGCACAAATTGAAAAAGGTCTTCTCTATCATTTGGATCATGGCTCCTACCTCTACAAACAGCTCCCGTTGTATTGCAGACACTGGGAACCCTCCCTTCATCTTCTTTGTTGTCGACTTCCTCCACCGTCATGCATCTTCTCCGTCAACCTCCCTTCACGTTCTTCTCTACCTTCAACTTTGACCTTAATAGATCTATTCTCTTTCAATCTTTTTGGAATTTCCCCCTCAGAACCTCCCTTTCCCCATGCTCTGTTTGGTACGGGGTTTTAGGAGGGAAGGGGAATGGGAGAGACCTGTTTCCCTGCCCTTATTTGGCTTTGAATTTATTTTTTAACAAGGTAGACGACTTCCTCCCTGACAGCTTGCAAAATGGAAATCGATGCAAGATTATTATTTGGTTACCATTTAGTTAGTTAGTTACTGTTTTAGTTGATTAGTTACAGCTGTATACCAACTGCACAGTTAGCATTTCGTTAACATATTATTATATGATCAACACGTGTATAAAAGCAATGTAATATCCATTGACTTATACATGATGGACAATTCACTAATTTAGCCTCGATTAGCTTCTTCTGCTTCTCTCTTCGTGTAACTTTCTTCATTTTTCTTTCCTCTGGACTGTAATGTCTTCTACTCCTTCTCTCTTCCTATAGTTTTATTCATTTCCTTCCTTTGGAATGTAACATGGTATCAAAGCAATGACAGATGCTCCCATCACTGCCGCCGCTACTTTTAACTTCGGTATGTCAAACTCCTCTGCCTCAGCTGTTGCCGCGAATATCACGAGCACAGATCCCACCCAAATTGTTTCAAGCCCTTATTATCTACACCCAAATGAGAATCCATCTCTGATCCTCGTCACTCCCGCTCTCACGGGACCAAACTACCATATATGGTCTAGGGCCATGAAAATTGCTCTACAATCCAAGAACAAGCTGCACTTCGTAGATGGCTCTATCACCGCTCCTTTGAGCACAGGTCCGTTATACTCAGCTTGGATCTGTTGCAACACCATGGTGTGTACATGGATCACACGTTCTCTATCACCTATTATCGCTCAGAGCATCCTATGGATGGACAAAGCCTATGATATATGGTTTGATCTCAGAGATCAATTTGCTCAAAGCGACGTCTTCCGTGTAGCTAAACTACAGGAGGAGATCTTCTCACTCAAGCAAGGAGCTCTATCTGTAAGTGAATATTTCACCAGACTAAAGATTCTCTGGGACAAATTTACTAGCCTCCATCCAATAATACGCTGCTCTTGCAATTTTACCTATTATTGCATTGTTTACCATGACCAAAATTACGCTTTTAGATTTTTAAAGGGACTCAATGAGAGAATTTCCAATGTAAAATCACAAATTATGTTGTTAGATCCCTTGCCTTCAGTCAACAGGATCTTCTCCTTGATATAACAAGAAGAATGAGAGATGCATATGGACAATGAGGCAATGGTTCTATTCAATAAAGGGCCACCCCGCACTCCTGGAAATTTTTCCAAGAGTCAGAACAAAGATGTCAATGCTAAGTTTTGCACTTACTGTAACAGACCAAGGCACACCATTGATACTTGTTATCGCAAACATGGCTTCCAATAGGTTTTAAATTCCGAAATCAATCTTCTGCATCAACTTATCATCTTCAATCTCAGAAACATCAGGATCCATCTTCTGCACCAGATCTAAAAAATGTTCCTCCTAGCATCTCTCCGGCCCCATTACCTCAGTTTACACCAGAGCAATATCATAAACTTCTTCAACTTGTCCAATCTTCATCATCAGCCAACCATCCCACCAATGGTCCTGCAATTCACCAGATTAGTTCCCTTCCCTCACCTAATATTGACTCAGGTAAAATTCATGCCATTGCTTCCTTTTCTAATCATACCTCTTGGATCATTGACACTGGAGCCACTGATCATGTATGCAACTCCATACACCTGTTCACAGACTATAATCATATTTACCCCACTCCTATCAAACTTCCTAATAACAGCTACATAATTGCTACCATCTCAGGGATCATATGTCTCTGACACTCTCAAACTTTGTAATGTTTTCTATATCCCAGATTTCGCCTTTAACATTCTCTCTGCATCTCAACTCACAAAATCTATTCAATGCTGTTTTATTTTCTACCTTCCATTTGTTACATTCAGGCACTCTTCCCTCGGAAGACGATTAGTACAGCTGAAGTGTTTGAGAGACTACACATTCTCAATCCTGCAACATCCAGAAACACAGTGGCTGCTTCTGTTTCCCCTTCCTCAACTACCAAAAGCTCTTTTGATCTGTGGCACCATCGTTTAGGTCATCTCTCTTAGTCCACTTTAAAATGTTTACACCAACAATTCCCTATTATCACTTGTAATACTTAGCATGAACCATGTGATGCATGCCATATGGCCAAACAGAAACATTTGAAATTTCCTTTAAGCACATCTAGGAGCGATAAAGCATTTTCTTTAATTCATGTTGATATATGGGGTCCTTTTTCTGTTCATTCCATTAGAGGCTTTAGATATTTGTTAACAATCATGGATGACTATAGCAGGTACACTTGGACATTTTTTATGAAATCTAAATCTGAAACGAGAGTACATATTCAATCATTCATTAATCATGTTGAAAACTAATTTACTACTAGAATTCAAATTATTAGGTCTGAATTTTCTATGGAGTCTTTCTACCAATCTAAAGACATTATTCATTAAACTTCTTGCATTAACACTCCTCAACAAAATGGAATTGTTGAGAGAAAACATCAACATATTTTGAATGTTGCTAGAGCTCTTTTATTTCAAGCAAAACTTCCTAAACTTTACTGGTGTTTTACTGTTGCCCATGCTGTTTTCATTATTAACAGGTACCATCTCCAATTATTCATCAACATACACCCTTTACTTTACTTTATAACACACCACCAAACTACTGTGATTTGAAGGTTTTTGGATCCTAATGCTATGCTTGTACACCTTCACACAATCGCACAAAGTTTTATTCCAGAGCTTCCAAATGTATTTTCCTCGGATTTCCCACACATACAAAGGGGTATATCCTTCTCAATCTGCAATCACATCATATTTTCACCTCTCGAGATGTTTTGTTTTATGAATCATTTTTTCCATATGAGGCTCCCACATCACACACACGATCATACTGTTTCTATGCCAACTGCCATACCTCCATTAGAATATGACCTTGAACCTCCTTCTTGCCATATTCCCAGTACTGTCTCAGCCCCTTCACCCATACCTACTACAAAATCATATGAACCACCCATAACTAATGTTCAACCTAATTCATCACTTTCTCATTCCCCTATTAGTGTCTCTTCCAGGCCACGCAGACCACCAATTTATTTGCAAGATTACTATTGCTCATCTCTCACTACTTCAGCTGCACCACATTCCTCAGGTAACAAATATCCAATTTCTTTTGTTCTCTCCTATAAATCTATCATATGGACGTTTCTGTTTGCACCTTTCCTCTGATGACATTCCCACCACATATTGCCAAGCCTCTAAATTCCAGCCTTGGAGAGATGCTATGCAATCTGAAATCACAGCTCTGGAACAGAATAACACTTGGATCCTTACTCATTTGCCCCATGGTAAAAGTCCTATTGGCTGCAAATGGGCCTGCACTAAGAAGTATAAGGTTGATAGCTCTCTGGATCGGTATAAAGCCCATTTGGTTGCCAAAGGTTTCACTCAAATTGAAGGCATAGACTATTTTGACACATTTTGCCCTGTGGCTAAGATGACCACATTCAGATTACTCATGGCCTTAGCCTCCACCAATCATTGGCATCTTCACCAACTTGATGTGAATAATGAATTTTTACATGGTGACCTTGAAAAGGAAGTTTATATGACATTACCTCTAGGATTTCATTCTTCAGATCCTTCCCTGGTTTACAAGCTTCAAAAGTCTCTTTATGGTTTGAAACAGGCCAGCAGGACATGGTTTCAAAAATTATCTTCTGTTCTTCTCTCCTATGGTTACACAGAATCCAAAGCTGACTACTCCTTGTTTGTTAAAACATCTTGTTCCAACTTTACAGCCTTGCTTATACATGTTGATGATATCCTTCTAACTGGCAATGACATCTCTGAGATTGATTTTATGAAACAACAGCTGGATTCTCAATTCGGTATATAAAAGCAACT
This sequence comes from Vachellia pachyceras, assembly GCA_025593235.1. Classification (NCBI taxonomy): domain Eukaryota; kingdom Viridiplantae; phylum Streptophyta; class Magnoliopsida; order Fabales; family Fabaceae; genus Vachellia; species Vachellia pachyceras. The sequence continues at coordinate 44,783 of JANTPZ010139132.1, forward strand.
CCAGGCAAAGGTCTCTTCTTCCCTAGTTGTTCAACTACTGATATTAAAGGTTTTAGTGATAGTGACTGGGCAGCTTGTATAGAATCTCGCAGATCCATTACTGGCTATTGTATTTTTCTTGATAATTCCCTCATATCTTGGAAAACTAAGAAACAACCAACAGTCTCAAGGTCCTTCTTAGAAGATGAATATAGGGCCCTAGCTGTGACCACCTGTGAGATTCAATGGCTCATGTACTTGATGATCTTCATATTCCCCATTCAAGGGCTGCCCTATTGTTTTGTGATAACAAATTAGCTATTCAGATTGCCACAAATCCTACGTTTCATGAACGTACTAAACACAGAGTTGGATTGTCACTTGGTTCCTGATAAGGTGCAAGATGGCGTGATTCGGTTGCTCCCCTTACGTTCACATGATTAGCTGGCGATTTATTTACCAAACCACTAGCTCCAGGTCCGTTCCACTCTTTACTTTCCAAGCTATCCATGCTCCAGCTTGCGGGGGGTGACAGCTTGCAAAATGGAAATCGATGCAGGATGATTATTTGGTTACCATTTAGTTAGTTAGTTAGTTAGTTACTGTTTTAGTGATTAGTTACAGCTGTATACCAACTGCACAGTTAGCATTTTGTTAACCCTTTGTTATATGATCAACATGTGTATAAAAGCAATGTAATATGCATTGAGTTATGCATGATGGATAATTCACTGATTCAACCTCGATTAGCTTCTTCTGCTTCTCTCTTCCTATAGCTTTATTCATTTTTCTTTTCTCTGGACTGTAATGTCTTCTTCTCCCTCTCTCTTCCTATAGTTTTCTTCATTTCCTTCCTCTGGAATGTAACACTCCCTTCCATTTATTTGGGTTGAAAATTTTTAAAGGGGGGAGGGTTCCTTCCTAGCCTCTCCTCCAAAATTGAGGTTTTTCGGGGGGGATGAGCGAGAAATATTTATATCTAATGGAAAATGGGCAGATGGAATTTTTAGTTAAATTATATAGAAATAGAGAAGTCAAATTCCAAATTCTTAATTGATTTTTCTTACCCCTTTTTTGCACATCCTATCTTTATTAAAATACATATAACCTTACTTCTTCAATATTTTAAAATTCAACTCATAAATTTTTTTTTTGGCTTCACCTTCTTGCCAAATCGCTCACACCAAACAATCCTGTATCCACTGCTGTTGAACAGTTAACCCTTACTATTAGATTGTGCTTGTTTGGCAATGCTTGGCTTGTAGCTATAAGTAAGTTCAACAGTGTTTTTTCCCAAAACGAGACAATCTCCTCCACATATTTGCCTCGGCTTGTGTGAATAAGCCCATAAGTACTTTTCCACCGCTTTGCCAAACGGACCCAATTATATTCAATTTCCAATCGCTAGTGTTGCTTCCTGAGTTTTCTGATTTCTCCCACTGAGTTTTCTCTTGCAGATCTAGTTTAAATTTTTGAACTTAAATCCTTCTTTTTTTTTCTCATTTCGGTCATACAAAGCAAAAATGGGCATGGGAGTATGATGTTGTGAGGATATCAGTTGCAAGGAGAGATCATTTGTTGTGGGTCAAGAGAGTTGCATTGACGCCATTGTTGAAAAGTTATAAACCCCATTTGACATAGCGTTCGAAAATAACGTTCATACAAGTTCAGATAAAACTTATTTCACATACTTACTTAGTAAATCGTAAATCACATTCAAAAAGTAGCTTATACTGATAATTCAAAAGAGGAAGGGAGAGCATTTTCAAATTTTGTTTTTATTTCAACTTTAAAATATAAATATGTTATATTTATTAATTAGATTTAAGGTATATTTTGTTAAAATTTGGTGGCATGTTAAAAGTTTTAGTTTGCAAGAGTTAATGGCATTAACATTATAGGACTCAAATTAAACTTGATATAATTTAAATGATGAAGTGCATATCTTACTCTAAATAATTTAATCATATAGAGCAAAAGTTCATGTGATTCAGTTTTTCCATAAATTTAATGTCTGTTTTTTCATAACATATAATCACTATATATTATGATGAATAAAAAAAATTGATATATTAACTCTATTTCTTTAAGGCACCCTAACAGACTGTATTTCTATAAATTTCACATGAAAACTAACTATAATGGAGTTTGTTTTACAGGAAGAATGATGTGTTTTTGAGTTTTAGAGGTGAAGACACTCGTGCAACTTTTATTTCTCATCTCTATTCTTCTTTAACAAATGCTGGAATTGAAGTTTTCAAAGATGACGAAACACTTTCAAAGGGGGATCAAATTAACTCGCTGTTGAAAGAAATTGAGATCTCAAAAATTTCTATTATAGTTTTCTCAAGAAACTATGCTAATTCTAGATGGTGTTTGCAAGAGCTAGAAGAGATAATGCATTGTTATAGCACCAATGGTCAAGTGGTTCTACCAATATTTGTTGGTGTTGATCCATCTGAAGTACGTCACCAAAGCGATAGCTTTGGCGAAGCATTTAATGATCTTTTAAGTAGAACATGGGAAACAGATGATCAAGTTTTAAAATGGAAGGCATCACTACAACAAGCTGCTAGCATTGCTGGATTTACTATAATAAACTCAAGGTAAGTTTTTTCCCCTTTCTTGTATACATTTTGTTTGATCATTTAAAAATATGCATGATCAGCTTAACATTCAAATGTTTGGCCTGTGAGTGGATTATTACTTAGCTAGATTACATCTCTTTCGTGCATTGCACTTAGTTTATGGATTAAGTCTAAAGAATAAGCATAATGTTCATGACTTGTACAGATTGATGATTATACTTTCACATATGTATATATATTTTCATGAGCTTGGTATCTAAAATTTAGGAAAACATTGTTGAACGAAAGCCAACATAGTGTATATGTGATAAAATTAGTAATGAAAATATTCAATACTAAACTTTTAGACCTGCTTGGTATGTGATGGGAATGAAACTGAAGAACATTTATTTAATATATTTAATTAAATTTTGACAATATTATATATCATAAACAATTAAAACAATTTGCATAATAATAGCCATGATAGTGTGCCTACCACCCAACACCACCATAACAACTGTGCACCACAAACATGAAGGAAAGGAATGATACCCGGAGATGAGAGATGGATGAGATCAACGTGATAGATGGCAGTTGTTAGAGAGAGAGAGAGATGGCAGTTGAAGAGCTAGAGTCAAATGAGAGCTGAGCCATGCATAGACGCAGTTGCTCAATTAAAATCTTGCTGTAACCTAGAAATCATGGTGCGATGATGGAAGAAAGTGGAAGAAATGGTTAGAAAATGGAAGAACTAGAGTCTGGAATGTTGAAACATGAGAGGAAAATTGAGAATGATGAATGGACAAGTGGTGGCCATTAGGGTTCAATTTTAGAGGTAAATAGGATGAGTTTGGGTTAGGTTGAGACATAGTTAGGGTATTCAAAATTAAATTTGAATGGAAAATCAAAGCCTAAACACTCTAGCACAAATGACTCCTTGAGTGATTTCAAAATCAAAGCCTAAACGCTCTAGCACAATAGAAAATTTTTTAAATCCTTAACTACTCAAAATAAGTTAAGATTATCAACACTTCAGTCTAATTCTTAAAAGTTGAGTCAGAGTAACCAAATGCACATTTTCCTACACAAGTATCCAAAGTATGAACATCTCAACCTAAAAAGTATGAAAAAAGTAGGAAAATATGTTATTCTACACTATATTAGCTCTCATCTTCAGTTGACCTAACGAGTTCAACTACTTCTTCATTTAAAAGAGACTAGATTGAAGATTGCTTCAATTCACATTTTTTATATAACCCAATTCATATTATTTAAGGAGGGCACAAAATCCTTCCAGCATCAAAGTATGTTTGAAACTTTTTGTTGAAGTTGATCCATTTTCACGGATCATCAATACTCTTAGGAGCATTGCTTAAATCAAATTCTGAAAACTCCTTCACCCATTATCATATTTGTCACTTGTTCTGACATTTATCCCACCACAATCCATGTACGACTACCTAATAAGGAGGCATAGAGAAATTCAAACGCAATAATACCACCGACGCTCATTTACATCACAAATCCAACAAATTAGAATAATCATCAAAATTTAGAAAAACCAACATCTAAGAACAAACACAACTTAGCCAAAAAAACTCGATTTACTGAACCAATGTAACATCTTAGCACACTTACATAAACTATAAAATACCCATCATTTCAGCCCTAAAATCTAATTCGTAATAATAGAAATCTGAAATCTAAAGGCTCATCTTAGCAAAAATAAATAATAAAAAAAGTTTTGATACATTCTTGGGCCGAATAATCGTCATGCTCAATAAAACGCTTCTTGGAGTTTAGATACGTGACTAACAAACTTAGAGGATGCCACAAACCAACACGATTAAATGAGCTTGGACATAATGATGGACGGCAATGACAAGGTCTGAGATTTATGGGTTTTAGGTAAATGTGGGGTGGTAACGAGAAGAGAGATGGAGATAAAGCTATGGACGTACTCCAAAAAGGAGAGAGGAGATGAAGATGCACACGATACTATTAACAGCATGAAGAGTGCCCAAAAAAGAAAGCTCTTAGATTTTTCAAGTGATAAATGAAAATTGATGTAGAAAACACATTCTAAATCGATTAAAACAAAAAAAGGGTTAAGGATCATTTTTATCGTGAAAGTTTTCGCGAAGGATTACTAAGTACTTGAATTTTTTTAAATGCAATATCACTCGGAAAGTTTAAAGTAGGCTCAATGTTGCATCAAAAAACATAAAAATGTAACAATTTCATCCCCACTATTAGTTGACTGTTAATTGACCAAATCAAGTTGAGGTGGCTTTGCTATATATGATATAATGCTACCTCATCATCCAATCAAGTTGAAATAGTGCTCCAAAAAAGAACTGGTGAGAGGAACCCCAAGACCTATAAAGATTGCCATTCAATAAGGGTGATACTATGAAGATTCAGAGTTGCCATAGATGAAAAGGACATATCCATGGTTTCATCTTTCCAAAAAGAACTACAAAAAGCTCTAAAGGATATATCAATGAGATTTCTGGAGTATCATTTTAGTTTGATTGGATGATGAGGTGGCATTATATACCTTATAGCAGAGCCACATCAACTTGTGTGGTCAACTAACAGTTAGGCAAAAATACTACGCTTTTATATTTTCAGGAGCGTGACATTGCAACAAAAAAATGGCGATCCTTCACGAATATTTTTGGGACAAAAATGACCCTTAACATAAAAAAACAAGCAGTAGAGAAAGTAACTCATTTTTCAAAAAAAAAAAGTGATAAAACACCTTCTACCCCAGTCACTATCAACAAGCAATTTAAAGATTTAAGTATTTTTTTACAACAAATACTTTGGCAATTGGTGTAGAAAGTCGACAATCTCGCTTCTTAAATATGTCGTCGATCACACTTTCTACACAGCCACTACTATTCGTGTAGAAAAGTCACTATAAAAAGAATATACCTTTTAAAAAAGAAAAGACTATTCATTTAGCACACCTTTTCATACATTAATTGTGTTAATGACTTAAATATTTGTCCTTTCCATTATATATCGCAAGTTTTCATATGGCTAGTATAAACATTAAGCAAAAGGTTCTTCCAACTAGTAGTTTTGTTGGCTACTCAACATTTCGGTCTATTAACAGTATGCCATAATTTGGTTCACTCGCCATGGTCATATTAAATAGTTGCTCATTTTTATGCCATTCCCATTTATTATCTACAGGAATGAAAGCAAGGATATCGAAAATATCGTTGAACACATTTGCAACATGCTAGACAAGACAAACTTATTTGTTGCTGATCATCCAGTAGGGGTTGAAGCTCGTGTGCAAGTCATAACTCAACTTTTGAACAATAAGTGTTCCTCAAATGATGTTCTCCTAGTAGGAATATGGGGAATGGGAGGAAGTGGTAAAACAACCATTGCAAAAGCCATTTTCAATGAAATTGGTCGTGATTTTGAAGGTCGGAGCTTCCTTGGGAATATTAGAGAAGTTTGGGAGCAAGACAATGGTCCAATTTCTTTACAACAGAGACTTCTCTATGATATTTTTAAAACGACAAAAATGAAGATACATAGCATTGAATCAGGAATAAGTTTAATGAAGGAAAGACTTCTCCATAAAAGGATCCTTCTCATTCTAGATGACGTGGATAGCTTGGATCAATTAAAGACTTTATTGGGAGATCATGAATGGTTTCATCCTGGTAGTAGAATACTCATCACAACAAGGGATCAGCATATACTTAAAGTCCTTGAGGTGGACTATGTGTATAGAATGAAAGAAATGGATGAACGCGAATCTTTAGAGCTTTTTAGTTGGCATGCATTCAAGCAATCAAGTCCTAAGGAAGAATTCATTGAGCTCTCTAGGAATGTAGTTGCCTATTCAGGGGGGCTGCCACTTGCTCTTCAAGTCCTTGGATCCCTTTTGTTTGCTAGAGAAAAATCAGAATGGCGGAGTGTATTGGAGAAACTCAAAATAATTCCCAATAATGAAATACAAAAGAAGCTCAAAATAAGCTTTGATAGTTTAGATTATTTGGATCAAGATGTATTCCTTGACATATCTTGTTTCTTTATTGGGATGGATAGATACGTTGCAACACAAATATTGAATGAATGTGGATTCTTTGCTGATATTGGAATCCCTACCCTTTTGGAACGGAGCCTTGTTACCATTGACAAGAAGAACAAGCTTGGAATGCATGGATTATTACGAGATATGGGAAGAGAAATCATTCGTGCAAAGTCACCAAACATTATTGAGGAGCGTACAAGACTCTGGTTTCATGATAATGTTCGTGATATAATGTTAGCATGCACTGTAAGTAGCATATATGCTATAAATTTTTTGTATGCATAAAATAAAATCATGGAAGAAAAAGGCATGAATGATTGGGTTCCACAATCAATTTCCTCCTTAATGATGTTGGATTAAAGTTATTTACTGGCTTTGTCTTCTAGTTCTGGGTTATTGTTCTAGCTCCATCATGCCCATCATACAAGTTTTTTCTTTAATTTTGCTATACATGCTCCTTATTTCACAGGGAACAAACGTTGTGGAGGGACTATCTTTGATGTTACCAAGAGCCGAAACCATTTATTTGAGTACCAAAGCATTTGAAAAGATGGAGAGACTTAGGCTGCTTCAGCTTGGTCATGTACAACTTCAAGGAGATTACAAATATCTTTCAAAAAATCTTAAATGGCTTTGTTGGCATGGGTTCCCTCGGAAAAACACACCAAACAAATTTTATCAAGGTAGTTTAGTTGCCATTGATCTCAAATACAGCAATCTCAAGAGAGTATGGAAGAATCCCCAGGCAAGCACTTAAGTTTTGCTTATTCATGTCTTTTTTCTATTTACTTATTATCTACTTTACCTTATTATTAGTTACTTTCTTTTTCTCAAACAGTTGCTGGTGAAGTTGAAAATACTCAATCTTAGTCATTCTCATTATTTGACACAAACACCTGACTTCTCAAATTTACCCAACCTGGAAATGCTAGTACTCAAAGATTGTTCAAGTTTGTCCATGGTTCACCATACCATTGGATTACTTGATAAACTTGCTTTGTTAAATTTGAAAGATTGTAAGATTCTTTCTAATCTACCCAGAAGTATATACAAGTTGACATCGCTAACAACTCTCATTCTCTCTGGTTGCTTGAATATTGATAAGTTGGAGGAGGACTTGGAACAAATGAAATCTTTAACGACACTTATTGCAGATAATACTGCAATTAGAAAAGTTCCTTTCTCAATAGTGAGATCAAATATCGGATATATATCATTGTGCGGCTATGAGGGATCATCACGTGATGTGTTTCCTTCACTTATTTGGTCTTGGATGTCTCCAAAAACCAATCTTCTCTCTCTTAGTCAACCTTTTGAAAGCTTATCATCTTTAATTTCCTTAAACATACCAACTTCAAGTTTCAATGGCCTATCATCTATCATAAATGAAGTTCCAAAGCTTCAAAGTCTGTACCTGGAATGTGGCTCAGATTCCCAACTAAGTGAAGATGTGACAAGAATTCTAGATACCTTGTACGCCGCAAATTGTACACAATTGACGGCTTTGCCAAGTACATCAGAGATGTTAGCTTCAAGTATGCAAGCTGGGGCAATAATTGATCCTTACAATGAAAATTACAATTCTCTATTCTCACAAAATGCATTGAGCTGCCTTCTTATTCAATTGGGAAGGAACGACCAAATCACAAGCCTTGAAGAAAGCATTTCAGAGGTTTGTCTCTACGTTCATTGTGAGTACTAAAATAATTTATGTAGTTTTTTAATATCTTTCTTTTGGCATCAATAGTTTTTTTTTTAAAATCTAGTTTCAATTAAATTAGAAATACTCACTTTGGTCTTAATCATGAAGTAAATAACTAATTTACAGATATTAATAAAATTAGTAAAGTTAGTTTGTTGTTAAAAAATCATGTTGGTTTCCTTAATTAAATACTTTTGTAATCATTTGTCTTGAACACTATCTTATTGATAGAAATCCCTCTTTAATATGTGCAATAATAGGGAAATTTATGAAGAAAATTTTAAATTCAAAAGATCAAGTGAATTGATGTGCATTTGGAATGAGAGCAATCCGCTCAACTAGCCCCTACATTTAGAGAGCTGAAGGGAGTGATCTGTTTTTTCAACTTTATAGTTAGTTGTAGAACTAATACACACACACACACACACCCCACGCATATAAAGCTTTATTCAAGGTTGAGTTAAATTTCATCAGATATTAGTTAGTTGAAGTATGTTGTTAGTTTCCTTTTTTCTTTTTGCATATCCTATGCAAACCCAGTTTTTTTTTTAATTTAACATTTGTTAATAAGATTAACTCTACACACACAAAAGTTACATTCAAAGAATATAAACATATTCTTGATTCTTAATGTTTATGGGGGGTTTTACATCTGTATTTCGCATGCAAATTTTTTATCATGCATGTTGGTTTTAGTATAAAAAGCTTGTCGCACATTCTATCTGAAATTTGATAAAAATGAAGTGGTAAATCTGTGGATTATTGCATATATTCTTAAAAGTATGTTTTACTTTTTTTATTGAAAAAATTCACAAGGGTATGAGGTAATTTTTGAGACTGAATTGATAATTTCAATTCTCAAATGCCCTTTTAACACTGATGGTAAAAGTCTATGAAACCTATTGGTGAACGTGACACCTCCTATTATCCCCTATTTGCTCATATTAGATCACTTTAGAACAACTATTGGGTTTTGGATGACTTAAATTGACCATTTTAGTGAATTTGAAAATTTTTCTTTTTCTTCAAAAACGTTGTTACTATTCATTGGCCCATTTTCCAGATTTCTGGCCCAACTTTGAAAATTCATAATTAATTCTAGAAAAATAGAAATGGAGTGGTTCTAATTTCTGAATTTAGCTTATTAAGTGATCTAAGGGGAAAAATAATCATTGGTTCCAATCCTTACCCATTTGAATCAGTTTATTCCGTCAAGTTTGTAGCTCAAATGGTTATTTTCAGTTTTTCCCAGATTTTTTCCTTAATTTTGAAAAATCATATCTCATGGAATACACATTCAAATTTCACAAACTTTATATAATTTTAAAGCTCATGATGTGTAGTTTCTTACTAAAAAATTTCAATCCATTTGGAGCTCATTTACTATTTTAAATCGTCACTGAAAACAGATTCATTTTTCAAGGCCTTTGGAACCCTTCAACATTGGAAGCCAATTTTTCTTTTGTTACCAAAACCCCTTTTTGGTTCATGATCTTAACTCTAACATGCATGATTAGTTTCTTATCCTTATTTAGCTTTCTTAGCTCATTATCATGCATGCATCATCCCATATTCATATGTTCTTCATGTTGTAGTTAGGTTACAACCCTAGCAACTTCAAAGAAAGTAGCATCTTGCATATTTTACACAAAACAAGCAAGCATATGCATCATCATCTTCAAGGATCAAGAACCTTTTCATTCATCACAAAAGTCATGCATCATTCACAACAAAGTTTCATAAAACATAAGTTTGGTTTAGTAGTCTTGCTACCTCAAGATCTTAGTTTTTCCTTTTTCACTTTAGGGCTCTCTTGAGTAACTTTCCAAAAGGGCTCTTGAAGGTCTCAACTTCCTAAAGATCATGTCATAATATCCACATGAATATCCAATCATCATAATTCAAGAAAACTTGCAAAAACGTAATAAAGCTTCCTCTTGCATTTTCAAGACCCTTACAAGTTCAAGACTTGACATTTATGGTTCTTAAGGCTTCTCAAACCCCTTTCTTATTTTTACCATACACAAAACTTCATTTTGAAGCCACTGGAGGCATTAGAATCATCAAAATCCCACTCCTTCTATTTTTCACATATTTTCAAAAAGAAAAAGAAAAAGAAGGGTTCTTGGATTTTTCAACTTTTGCTTATGAATACTTGTGTATTCTTGCTTCCAAATCATTATTCAAGCACCAAAATACTCAAACACATTTTCCCTTTTCAAGACTTCAAATGGACAGCATCTCCCCATAAACTCATGGTTTCCAAAATCTCAACAGCAACTCCCAACAACAACCAAAACAATAACTACAACCATCAAAGACTCTTTAATACTTTAAAGAAGAGTTTGCAACCTTTTGTTTCTTTAAAAACCTCTCATTTTCCATTTTCACCTTTTGAAATCCTTGCCTCTTATCTTCAAAAAGAGA
>JANTPZ010139133.1:0-30866 GCA_025593235.1 Vachellia pachyceras
ATTTCTAACATATCCATCCAACAAAACCAAATGGAAGTCTCAATCTTTGTCTCCAAGATTTGTCACAATCAATCAGGAGCAACAACTCTAGGCCCATAACCTTACCATTTCCTCACCGATACGTTCACCATTTCCAACACACAAAACAAGTTCATAACTTTCGGTTGTGACGCTCTCAGCATAATAAAGTTCCAGAACAATATGCGAGACAACTTCACATATTACAGTGGTTGCGTGGCGCTGTGTGACACATCTTTAAAAGAGATTACGAGTGATCGAACTTGTACAGGAACTGGGTGTTGCCAGGTGGATTTACCTGCGGGAATGAATAATATCAGTTAGTAGCATCTAGTGTCTATAATAGTTAAAGCATTATTCACGGTCTAGCACTAGTGGTAGGCGAGTTTGTTATGTCTCAACACTAGTGGTGGTCATATTTGATTCCGTTACTGTACAGCAATAGTGGTGGTCATCACCGTGTCTGTAAACCTTTTGTCCTGAGTGCAATAGAGGTGTACAGGTGTCTTGTTATGATTGTACCAGTATCATTTTTACTGTATATAAAAAGGCTACACAGTGGGATACATGAATTATCCCATTGAGCATTTTCTATTTGGTTCCCTTGTCATTCCCTTTTTCCTTTTTCCTTTCTCCTTTCGGCTCTTTTCTCCTTCAGTCCATTTTTCCTTTCTTGGTATCAGAGCAACTAGACACGCGTCATGGATTCCACACCGAAAAAGTCATCCTCGTCTGACCCACAGCCGTCACAGGTCACACCAAACCCAAACCCAACCACTCCTCACTCACACATCTCCCCTGTGCCCGTTACCTCAGCTCCTTCTACTAGATCTGTGCCTCTTCTGAACTCATTGAGTCAAGTTTCTCCAGTCAAGTTCGATGGGATCAATTTCATCCTCTGGGAATCACTACTGTTGCTGGTTATACGAGGGCATCGCCTTGACGGACATATTTTCGGCACAAAGGCAGTACCACCAGAGTTCACTCTGGATGTAGAGGCCAACGTCATTCCGAATCCGGCGTATGACGATTGGTTGGTCACCGACCAAATTCTACTTGCGTGGCTCTATGGTACGATGACTGTGGAGATCGCGTCTCAGCTTACACGATGCAAGACATCAAAGGAACTCTGGATAGCTGCTAAAAGTCTAGCTGGAGTGAATACCAAAGCTCGTGTGTAGCTATTAAAATTCGAGTTCCAGTGGCTGAAGAAAGGTTTAATGAAGATGGAGGATTACCTGACGAAGATGAAGGCTCTTGCTGATAAGTTGTCGTTAGCAGGGAGCCCAGTGTCATCCGAGGATCTAGTATCACAGGTATTATCTGGACTTGATACTGAATATAATCCTTTGGTAGTCTATTTATCTGACAAAGAGGATATGAGTTGGGCGGAACTACATCTGAAGCTGATGACCTTTAAGGCTCGTTTGGAGCAATTAATTGCTACTGCCTCAGTCACTAATGCATTTGCTCATGTGGCCATAAATACTGAAGAACACAGAGGAACTAGAGGTTCCTGGAGGGCACGTAACAGCAAGTATAGACCTCGTGGAAGAGGAATTTTTAAGCCCTGGGTTCCAGACACGAAAGCTGATTCTCAAGAGAAGCCTCAGTGTCAACTCTGCAAGAAATATGGGCATGAAGTGCGCTCCTACTATAAGAGGTATGATAAGGACTATGACGGTCCTTTCTCAAAGAAAGTCAGTGGCGCCCATGGTTTTCCCTCAGCCTCTGCCTTTGCTGCAACCAGTGAAACAGTGAATGACCCAGCCTGGTATCTGGATAGTGGAGCGACTCATCATATTGCTTCATCCTCTACCTGTGTTGACTCCAACAGCAGTGATCCAGGTAATCATCGTATTCTGGTTGGTGATGGTCGTCCATTAAACATTGAGAAAACTGGGAATTCTGTATTACCATGTGCTGGTTCAAAGGTGCTTGAAATGAGAAATGTTCTGGTTGTTCCCAAAATGACTAAAAACCTACTAAGCATAAAGAAATTGACCGATGACAATTCTGTATATGTTTCTTTCTACTCACATCGATGTTTTGTGAAGGACCTTCACACTGATCAAGTTTTGGCACAAGGAGTCTCAAGTGATGGAATATACAAGCTGGAAGAATCTGCTCATCCATGCCCATCTGTTTTTTATTCTGTTAAGAGTCAAGAATAGTCTGAAAATCAGTGTTTAGTTTCTGTTCTAGAATCATGGCATAGGAAACTAGGTCATCCTCATGGTAGGATTTTGAATCAGGTCCTCTCTGATTGTAAAATATCACATGATATTAATAAAGGTGTTTTTGATTTCTGTGAGTCCTATCAACTGGGCAAAGCTCATAGACTACCATTTAATTTGTCAACCTCTAGAGCTAAGGAACCCTTAGCCTTGGTCCATACTGACCTATGGGGTCCAGCACCTCTTCTTTCATTAGGAGGACATAAGTACTACATAAGTTTTTTGGATGACTATAGCAGATATACCTGGGTCTATCCATTAAAAACTAAAGATGAGGTCTTCACTGTCTTCAAGCAATTTAAAACAATGGCTGAAAATCAATGTGACAAATGAATCAAAATTCTTCAAAGTGATTGGGGAGGTGAATTTAGGAAGTTGCAATCTTTTCTAGATGAAAATGGCATCATTTTCCGCCACTCCTACCCATACACTTCAGCACAAAATGGAAGAGTGGAGAGGAAACATAGACATATAGTGGAGACTGGGCTTACATTACTTGCTCAAGCCAAAATGCCATTGATCTATTGGTGGGAAGCATTTTCCGCTGCTATATTTTTAATCAATAGACTGCCTACTCCAGTTTTAAAGGGTGTTTCACCATTTCAGATGTTGTATCTCAAGAAACCAGATTATTCTTACTTCAAGGTATTTGGGTGTGCTTGCTATCCATGTTTGAGACCCTTTCATACTCAGAAGTTTCAGTTTCATAGTGCTAAATGTGTGTTCATGGGATATAGTGGTGCTCATAAAGGGTATAAATGTCTTGGTTCCAATGGAAAAATGTACATTTCGAGGCATGTGGTGTTTGATGAAACAACCTTCCCTTTTTGCTAATGGTTTTGCAAATTCTGAACAGTCCTCTTGTTTTGAGAATTCTGATGCTGCTAATCCTCATCTGATGATGCAGATTCCTATTTCAGTTTCCAATTGTGATTCTGGTGCAAGCTCTTTTGATTCCATGTCTGAAAATACTTCTGTGATGCATAAATCAAGCACCAGTTGTTCCCCTGGAAATATTTTTAAATCTGGTTACAGCAGTTGCTCTGGAGATAGCCCTTTGACTAATGAGAAATCAGCTGGGTTTTCGGCTAGTCTACGAACCTCTGAGACAGAGCAATCTTCACCCACAACTGACAACAACATAAAATTTTCAGATGCTCCATCTGTCACTAGTTCCAGTCAGGAGCATACTGAGGATGTTCCTGCAGTTGGTGGCTGTCCAGGAGCACAAAATTTGCATCCCATGCAAACTAGGAGCAAGAAAGGTATCTTCAAGAAGCAGACACCGTATATTGGAAGTGCCACTCTTCGGCTTATGGAACCTACTTCTGTAACCGAAGCTCTTGTACATCCTCTATGGAAGAAAGAATGCAAAATGAATATGAGGCACTCATAAAAAATAATACATGGCACCTTGTTCCTTATACTGGACAGACAAGTGTTGTGGGTTGCAAGTGGGTGTTCAAGACCAAATACAAGGAAGATGGTACCTTGGACAAGCCTAAGGCAAGACTAGTGGCCAAAGGGTTTCAACAAACAGAGGGTGTTAATTTTAATGAGACTTTTAGTCCAGTTGTGAGATCTACTACCATCAAGATTGTTTTATCACTTGCTATCAGTTTTGGCTGGAACATAAGGCAACTTGACATCAACAATGCCTTTCTAAATGGCTTCTTGGCTGAAACAGTTTTCATGGAACAACCACAAGGTTTTGTGGACAGATTGCATCCTAATCATGTATGTAAGTTGTCAAAAGCTATTTATGGACTAAAACAAGCACCTAGAGCATGGTATGATAGATTGAGAGATACTTTGGTTGCTTGGGGATTTTTTAACTCCAAGAGTGATTCTTCTCTATTTATTTACTATGACAAAGTTCAAATCATGATTATTTTAGTTTATGTTGATGATATCCTTGTAACTGGCAGCAATCTTAAGAGTCTGAATAAGTTTATTCACAAACTCCATACTGTTTTTGCTCTTAAAGATATGGGTACAGCACATTACTTTCTTGGTATTGAGATGCAAAGGAATAGCATTGGTTTATTCTTGAGCCAGAAAAAGTATGTCATGGATATCTTGGAAAGGTTTCAAATGAGCAAGGCAGCTCCAGTTAAAACTCCCATGGCACCTAGGAGACTTTTGTCAGCTCATCACGGCACACCTCTAGATGATCCTTCACGCTACAGAAGTGTCATTGGAGCATTGCAATATCTTTGCAACACAAGGCCAGATATTAGTTTTTGCGTTGGAAAGTTGAGTCAATATATGTCTCACCCCACCATAGAGCACTGAACAGCAGTTAAGAGAGTTCTAAGGTATCTTAAGGGAACAATGAGTCTAGGAATTCAGATTAAGCCCTCAAAGTGTCTCAATCTAGTAGCTTACTCAGATGCTGATTGGGCAGCATGCCCCGATGATCGTCGGTCAGTAGGTGGCTTCTGCATTTTTCTAGGAGATTCTCTTATTGCTTGATCGTCCAAAAAGCAGAGAGTTGTTTCTAGATCGAGCACGGAGTCGGAATACTGCTTATTATCAAACACAGCTGCCGAGGTATCGTGGGTTACTTCCTTATTATCTGAACTTAGGTTTAGATTAAAGAAAGTTCCGGTTGTTTGGTGTGATAACACCAGTGCGGCAGCTATTGCATCAAACCCTGTTTGTCATGCTAGAACAAAGCATATAGAGATTGATGCACACTATGTAAGGGATCAAGTATTGCAGAACAAGCTATTGGTTCAATATGTTCCAACACACTTGCAACTAGCGGATTGCTTCACAAAACCACTGCCAGGTACCAGATTCTGTCAGCTGAGGGATCAACTTGGTGTTATGAATAGAACTCCTGATGTATGAGGGGAGGTCAAAGCAAAAGGAGGGAGTTAAAGCATTATTCACGGTCCAGCACTAGTGGTAGGCGAGTTTGTTATGTCTCAACACTAGTGGTGGTCATATTTGATTCCGTTACTGTACAGCAATAGTGGTGGTCATCACCGTGTCTATAAACCTTTTGTCCTGAGTGCAATAGAGGTGTACAGGTGTCTTGTTATGATTGTACCAGTATCATTTTTACTGTATATAAAAAGGCTACACAGTGGGATACATGAATTATCCCATTGAGCATTTTCTATTCGGTTCCCTTGTCATTCCCTTTTTCCTTTTTCCTTTCGGCTCTTTTCTCCTTCAGTCCATTTTTCCTTTCTATAATCATACCAGAGTGTTCACCTTCAACAATTGCAGCTATGCTTTTGTCGCCAAACGTGACTGGTTTAGTTTCTCCCTGGATTACCTACAAGACTTTCCCTATGATATGGTCCCAATCGTCCTTGATTGGACTGTTTCAAATGTTACTTGTCAAACTGCTTCTAGAAGATCTGACTATGCCTGCAAGTTTAACTCATATTGTGTGGATTCCAGTTATGGAGTTGGCTACAGTTGCCAATGCAAATCCGGCTTTGAGGGAAATCCTTATCATCCAGATGCATGTCACGGTAAAAATTCTATAATTCCATTTTCTTTTAATTTTTGTTATAGATAAGCCAAATAGGTGGGTATATAAAGCATGCTATTAAAGTAAACAGATGAATAGGTTCATTGATCCTTTAGTCAAGAGTTCGGGTTGGATTTTATATTTTCCCCCTCTTTTTACTAATTCTGAAATGATAACATTTTGAATTTAAAAAGAAAGAAAAATGAGCAATTATTCATTCTGCACTTTACTAACCCTATTTTGTTGAATTATGATTTATATATGAATGTTTTGTTAACTTATAAATTAATGCCTTTTCAAATATTCAAATTAACTTATAAATTTATTCAAATTTTAATTATAATTGACTTGGTCTTAGTTTAACTATGGTTAGATCAATTGCCTTTGAATCATTGTCTCGACTTATTTACTGTCAATTCAAATTATAATACCTCGGTAGTGGTAATTCTATAGTAATCCCACTAATTTTTCTCTCCTCATTTTAGATGTTGATGAGTGTAGAAAATCCAATAAATGCAGTATGCCAGAGCAATGTCGCAATTTGGATGGTACTTACCAATGTTCTTGTCCTTCTGGATATAAAGGCGATGGCTACATCAATGGGACAGGCTGCACTTTGGACACACATTAATCTAATCACTATTTGCTTGCTCTTATAACTGCATTAGGTGAGAATTTGATTACATGAATGATTCTATATGGGTTTTTTGTTCTATGTTTTATATAACTTCCTTTTTGGAATTAGTATCTGTTTGTTTGATATAGGTTAATTGTTTGCAGGCATTAGTGTTGGCTTGCTATTTGTCTTTACACTGGTCTCCACATTATGCTGGGCACACAAGCAAAGAAATTTGAAATAGCTCAGACAAAAGAATTTTGAGCAAAATGGTGGAAACATATTGCTACAACAACTTTCGCAACAGCAAGGGTACACTACTAATCAAACAAAAATATTTCCTGAAGCTGAGCTAAAAAATGCCACAAACAACTTTGATGAATCTCGAATCCTCGGTTGTGGGGGACAAGGCACAGTTTATAAGGGTATATTACGAGACAGTACATTTGTTGCCGTTAACAAGTCCAAAGTAGGAGGGAATCCTAAACAAATAAAGGATTTTATCAATGAAGTGTTTGTGCTTTCTCAAATCAACCATCGACATGTTGTCAAACTTTTGGGGTCTTGTCTTGAAACTGATGTCCCTTTGTTGGTATATGAGTTCGTAAACAATGGCACCCTTCTTGATCACATTGATCCTTTGAAGAAGGAGTTTTCTATTCCATGGGAAACCCGATTGAGAATAGCTGCAGAAACTGCTGAGGCTATTGCATACTTACACTCTTCTGCTTCCATTCCAATCATTCATCGAGACATTAAATCTACCAACATACTTTTAGACCAGAATTTAAGGTCAAAAGTGTCCGACTTTGGGGCTTCAAAACTTGTTCCTCTTGATGAAACTCATGTTACCACTGTGGTACAAGGGACTCTTGGATACTTGGATCCAGAGTACCTCCACATCGGTCAATTGAATGAGAAGAGCGATGTTTACAGCTTCGGCGTCGTGCTTGTGGAGTTACTCACCGGTAATAAAGCTGTTGAATTTAGCAGGCCCGAACAGAAAAATTTGGCAATGCATTTTGTGTCTTCAATGAAAGAAGACAACCTATGGAAAATTCTTGATAGACGAGTGTTAGATAAAAATAATGCAAATCAGCTTAAAGAAGTATCCCTATTAGCAAGGAGATGCGTTAGAGTAAAAGGAGAGGAAAGGCCTACTATGAAAGAAGTAGCAAAGGAGCTGGAAGGAATGATTGTAATGGAAAAGCGTACACGGTGGAAAGGTAAAGATGTTATGTCAGAGGAAAGTGAATACTTACTTGGTCATGTGCCTGATGTATACAAGGCAAATGGTACTAGTAATTCAGCTTCCTATGATAGCATAGTGAAGGAGATTGCATCAGAGATTGCAGATGGACGATAATCATTTGATGTGTTTAAATGGAGTGTGTTTGAGATCTGAGTCCTTGTTTCATATATAGACATTATATACGTGTCTATAGACTCTTGGCTTTCCATATCTCATTCATAGTAACATATCTTATAAATAGCTTTTAGGGGTTTTTATTTCATAACAAAATTGTTACATATTGTGCACTCATAGGAATTTATGTTGGTATTTATTCTATATAACATTTTGTTGAGTTGAAGGCCTATATATAAAAGTTATGTAATACATATGATAGAGATAAAAGTGAATGAGAACCTCCCTCTCTTTGTCTCCAATTCTCTCTTGCCTCTCTTGTCTACTCATCTCTTTTATATCAAATCCCTTATTTTATAACAGTTTTACTTATTTTTATCATGAAACTGTAAATTACAGTTGTTAAAGGTTTTGTTTTCTCTCTCGTAAGCTAGATAGTCTGCCAACAAAATAAAACGTGTATTGGTTTGGTTCGCTCATAAAGTCTTTTTTTCTATATATAGAGTTTGATTTGTCATCATGAATTCTTCATTTTAGTATAAATTGTTGTTTAACCTATTCATCTTTTTTACTTGATGTTTAATGTCATTGAGCATCCTCTGTTGAAGTCTTGAAATTTAGTTTTTACCTCATATTTTTAATATAAGTTGCAGTGTATGGTAGATCTTGTATTAAAGATTGAAAATGGTATTCAAAACCATAATAGTTTTATAGTTTGAGCTCTTATTAGAAATGAGATTTTTTTTGTCCATTTTCTTCTTGGCAGCTGCAATCATTAATTGATCAATGTATGTAATAACACGACCTACTTCAGAAAATTTTCCTTAAATAATTGAGAGGGTTAATGTTATGTGCCATTAAGCTTTTCAAGAATTTATCATTTTGTAGATAATAACATAATTTGTTTTAATTTGACTTCATCGCTTACGTCTATTGTATATCTTTGAAAAACATTAAATTTTCAACCAGAACAAACTTGCCTTTCCAAGTGCAGCCGAGATGTAATAAAAAGAAAAACTTAGTTGACTGACTTTATCAATAATTTCTGCATCTTCTTGGTGGTTGTATTTTCGTGGAAACTATGACACAAGTTTCGTGGAAATTTTAACCAAACATAAAACCTATTTGAACAACATAAACAAATGTCACATTTCCGTCATCGATCTACCAAGACAGCTTGATATACAAAAACTACATCGAGTAGACTTCAACCAATCCAAGTCAAGCTATGAAGTAGGACCACTGCAAAGGTAAAGCCGTCCTTATTTCAAATACTATCGCCCATAATGGCAACTTTACATAAATTGCAACTTTACATAAATTGATCAAGTTAGTTGAAATTGATTATCTCTTGTAAAATATCAAAATTACTCTTCATAGAAGTTATTAGTTGGAGGATTTTGGTTAATTAGTTAGAAAGTTTTATAGTTAGTCCGGAATATTAGGTAGAGAAAATTAATAGTTTGGACAAAACATACCATGTCATGAAGGGCCGAATATAGTATTTAACACAACTGTATATCCAAGATTTGGAAGCCAAGAGGCCACTAGCAGATAAAATATATAGCACACTTTAATGATTAAAAAAACAGAAACACACACACACACACACATATTTATGTATGCATCTCTCTCGTGCGCCTGAGAGGCTTCCCCGAGCTAGCTAGCTCCCCGGAAGAGAGACAAAACTTCGATGGACAAAAGCTATATATCTATCAATATAGTCATAGCAGTTATAATAATGAGCTTAGGGTTGATTGTGGTGGCGAAGAAGAGATCAGAAGAAAGAGTCAAGAGGCTTCTCAGATTGGCTGAATCTCACATAGTGAATGGAGATTGCTTCGTATGTTGCACACCAACCTCCCAAAGGTGCCATCATTGCAAACTTGCCAGATATTGGTAATTAACTACGTATGACTCTTATTCCAAACGTATGCTTTTCTTCCTATTTTTCTTTCTTTCTTTTTCTCCCCAGAAAATGATAGGGAAGACTGTTGAGGCATGTCTAATTCCCCCAACAAACCAGTAATAACGGGATAGGCAAAACTAGAGCTTGGGCTTAATTAGTTTTAACTTTGTATAAGATTTCAGTTTAGTTTCTTGGTTTTTAAAAGTATCATTTTCAATTCTCAAAGTGACTAATTCTAATATTACTAGTCTCAAATTAATGGTTGCATTTTTTTTGGTAATCATCATCGTTGCTTTGAAAGTTAAACTTAACATGTCAGTATTTTAGAATATTTTGTCCACATTTCAAATTTTAAAGTCCATTTTTTTGGCCAATAGATTAAGATTGAAGGGCTTAAAAAAAATAGACTTTATATTAAGGGACAAGAAGGAAAAGTTAAAGACTAAAGGTACGCGTTTACCTAACAGTATAATGATGATATTGTTATAATATTAAATATCTGTGTTTGTGTGTGTGTGAGAGAGAGTATTCATTTATATTTTTTGCATCCAATAAACTTTTATAATATCAGCTGCCTATGAGGAATAGTACTTCGTGGGTAAAGTTGCAACTTCACCATTATATTATTATATAATAATGATATTCTGATAATATTAGATCTTTTATAGAGAGAGTATTTACTCTTTAAAAAAACATTATAAACTACAAATGGCACGATACTCTCACAATATATATATATAATATAATAATTTTTTCCGAGTTGCGTGTTTGAAGAGTTTTGTTGGTTGGATATAATTATCGATAGTTCAAGGCAATGCCAAATGATACACTGGACAAAAGGACATAAATATGAATGCACCCAGGCAAATGGCGCCGTAGATCATCCAGAAACAGAAATTGTCAACGAGCATCAACAGGTAATCCTATTAATATTCTAACACAAAGTACAAGAAAAGAATATTTTTCTTAATTTAAAATTCATCTTTTAATTAAGCAGATTATAACATGATTAATTTATGTTATCGTTAAAAGCAAGAAAGGACCTGTATGAACTAAGATTGGTTATCTCCCATTTTCTCATTCTGTATTTTTTTTTTAATGTTCACTTCACATCGGTACGTAACCTGGACGTTTATACTTTATAATGGATGGATGAAGGCACTGAGAATGTTGGAAGAAGAACGAGAGCTTGTGAAATTGCTAAAGATAGAGTGCGAGGAGATAAGACGAAGTTTCATGAGACAAGTGAAAAGGAAGGAACAAGAGTTAGTCAATGCCCTTGATGCTACTACTATTGCTGAGGTATTTGTTAATTGTCTCCCTCTCCCTGTTATTTTATTTAAAAAGAAGCAGAAATTATCATGAATTTTGCTAAAATAATACTCATTTAATTCTATTTATAAGTAATTTTCAACATATTTCACACAAATGAAAAGAGAGCCTTAAATTTCATTAATTTTTTGAAATTCACAAATTTTTAACTTCATCTATATTCAATAAACATTATATACACACCATTTGAATAAAGTCAACGCAATAATAAATAAATGATAAAAATTGAATATTTATGTGAGAAATTTAATGAAGTGAATTATAAATATGACTAAAAATTTATTCCATCTATCCTATAAATAGGACTAGTGAAGTGTATATTTCACTTCTATTACTCCTTTTGTATTATTTTTATAAGAAACATTCTCTCACATAGGGTGGTTCTTTTTGTAAGTAACAAGTTGTGTTTCTACGAGAATTTAATGCATTTTTTTTTCATTTTTAGCCCATAGGTAATTATAAATCTCTAACATCTATTTTTCTGCCTATCCTCTCTCATATATTTTCAAACTCATTCTATCTTTTACTCATCCTCTTCATTAATAAGGATATTCTTAGGGGAAATAACATCTATAATATATTTATTACTTTTAACTAATTTTAAACAACATCTCCATTTTGTGTAATTTGATCATTGTTGCTTATATGGACGAAAGGGAGTATTAAAATGTTCATGTGAAAAATATTTATCATTTCCTGTATTCTTATGTTTGATTCCTTCACTAAGTGTTAACAAAGCATGATTAACATCAAACGTTTTCATGGACAATTTGATTTGTTGATTTGCAGAGTGAACGTCGAAAGGTGAGGAGAGAGCAATTGGAAGAGCAGAAACGAGTAAGAAGGCTCAAAATGAAAGCAGAGGATATAAAAAGAAGCTCTACTAGAAAAGTTGAAGAAGTTAGAGTTGCAGAGATGAGAAAACAAGAAAGATGTTTGCAATTGTTGGAGGTGATCAGTTACGTAATTATATTTTATTTCCATGTCATAAATGTTTCAAACCATGACTAGACAATACTATAATGATGACGATAACAACAACAATAACAATATTTATCCTGTTAAGTGAGGTCCACTACATGAATTGCACAGTACTATTGTTTTCTATTAAAAATCAAACCTTTAGATAGATCATTGATTAAGCGAAGAAGCGTGATCTCCGGAGCCCACTGCGACGGAGGAAAGAGTGAGCTACGAATTTGCGCATTGCAACACGTAGCTACATGAGGATCTCTGTCACCTACTGTGACAAAGATAAAAGTGCAGAAGGAATGGAGGATGATAGAGGAGGAGGAGCAGAAAAAAAAACATGAATCAGCGAGTGAAGGAAGAGCTCACGGCTAATCTCACGTGGACGACGAGTATGCAACACAAGAATACCGGAGGAGCATTGATAGGCAAACTAATAGTAGAAAGAAACTTGGACCGTACGATCGTCTGCTAGATGATAAGGAAAGGTTGGAATATCATGAAAGATACGGACCTAGAGATAACGGAGGTGGAACATAATGCCTTCATCTTTGAGTTCAGAAGGAAGGAAGACTATCAGACAGTACTTAATGGACGCCCGTGGTCAATTCAAGGCATATTGTTGAGTATACAACAATGGCAGGAGTACGCAACATATAAGGAAATTGATTTTCATCTCTATCCGTTTTGGATACAATTTCACGATCTTCCGATAGAAGGGATGCACGAAGAGAACGCGATAACTCTGGGATCAATGATCGGTGAGGTGGTGGAAGTGGAGAATCCAAGGAAAAATGACATGCTGATCAGAAGCTTTCTGAGGGCTAGAGTGATAGTAGATATTCGGAAACCACTAATAACTGGGATGTGGAGTCCGAGGCCTCAGAGGGATCCAATATGGATTAAAACGAGATACAAAAGACTTCAAAATTTCTGTTACGTAAGTGGCAGGATAGGACATGACCAAAGAAGCTGTCCATTTGAAGACCAAGAAGGGACTGAAGAAGAGAGGAGGTATGGAGGATGGCTAAGTATTCAAGCAGCTCGTCCTCTTGAAGGCATAAGGAAAAAATGCAAAGACTGGTACGAGGAAGAGAAGGAGGATAGGAGAGGAAAAACAGGAATTGAGAAGAGACAAAATAAGCAATAGGATGAAATAGTAGAGATCGCTGATAAGGCAAGAAATGCCAACTATGTAGAAAAGGAAAGCAAAGCGAAGAAGGAAAAAAAGATGAAGGGAAGAAACAGATAAATGAGACTGCCACCAATGAGAAAGTTGAAACGGAAAAAGGTAAAGAGGAAAAAAAGGAGAGCGAGAAGTGGTGGAGGAAGATACAAGAAGCTAAGCCAGGTGAGATGAACAGAGGAAAACCACCTGCTACAAAAGAAGACTTGTCAAAAGCAATTGTCATCTATGGAAACCAATCACCGATGGCAGAAGTGCTTAGGGGATTCAAGAAGATCAAGTTGAAAAGAAACAAAGAAGAAGAGGAGGAAGGAGAGCCAGTGAAGAAAAGAAAAACAGAAGCAGATAAGAAAGAGAGGGAGACAGGAGCCTTGATTGTATACAATCACAGAAAAACAAGAAGGAAATATGAAAGTGTAAAGAGAAAACTGGGGAGAGGAGAAACGAGAAAAAGGAGAGAAGAGGGAATAGAGAGTAAAATGGAGGACTCCACTGAAACAGAAGAGAGTAGGGAGCTCCTAAACTATCAGCAAACGAAGGTGATGGGAGAAGTGGAGCAAATGGGAGAGGATGTTGAAGGCTATGGTGGCTGGCCAACAACAGCCACCAAGGAGGTATGAAGCTAATAAGCTGGAACTGTCAAGGCCTAGTGAGAGCCTTGACAGTGAAAAAATTGAGGGAAGAAAGTGTCAAAAATAACCCCTCAATAATCTTCCTGATGGAAACTAAGATGGAGATAGAAAAATTGCAGAAAATCCAATCGAAATTATACTTTGATGAAGAATTTTATGTGCCACCAAGAGGGAGAAGCGGTGGGTTAGCATTGTGGTGGAAGAAGGAAGTTAAAATCAATGTGTGGCATTATTCAGACAACATAATTCACGTAAGCTCTTGTTCTCAAGTAGACACCATCCCAGAATATATGACATTCGTATATGGGTTCCCATCAAATAAAGGGAAAGAAGCAGTATGCAATAAGACGAGAAGCATAGCTGGGACAACCACGGGCACATGGGTAGCCATTGGCGATTTCAATGATGTAGCAACAAGGGATGAAAAAGAAGGACGAGTGCCTGCTGATATTGGGAGAATTATGGAGTTTCAAGGTATGCTATCTGATTGTCAGCTCATGGACATAGGCTTCCAAGGAGCAAAACACACATGGAACAACAAGAGAATTGGAGAAGACCATGTGAAGGAAAGGATTGACAGGGCAGTGGCGAATTGGGAGTTTGTGGAAAGTTTCCAGCAAGCAACACTGATACATATTGAGCCAGTGGGATCAATCTATACACCAAATGAATTTTGATTCTACGACTTTCGGCCTCTTTATGAACCATCTATCTTTGAGTTCTAATTTATTTCGTAATTACCATATTAGCATTTATATCAATCAATAGAAAAAATCATGGATATTACACAAGAGGAAATATGGTGACATCAAATCTTTATCCCATGCTATGCTTATTACTTGATCACTATTATTTTTCATTAGCAATTGATTGAGCTTTATTTGTACCACTTTTGTACTTGAATTTCCTGAGTTTTTGATTCAATTTTAGTCCTTCATGACCCTTCTTGTGCTTAATTTGAGATTTAGAGTTGTTGATCTGGATTAATGTGATTTTGGGTGCATCTGCCATGAATAATGATACAATTGTGCTTAAATTCCATCATGAGCAAATGATATTTAAGCTGCAGCTAGTTTCCACTTGTGTTTTCATTTCTTTTCTTTTGGGTCTTTGTATCTAGCTAGTTACCATGCCTAGGACTAAGCTTTCTAATGTAGTAGATCCCCCTAGGCCTGAACCAAAACCATCACAGTCCTTTAAGGAAGTTCTAGCTCTTACTGTAAAGCGTCCTTTGGTTAAGGAACGCTCATTTCTTTTAACACCTGTTGACCATTCATTTGTCCACCGTATGACTGAGTCTAGCCTTATCGGCCTTATCCACGAACGTACCCAGGGTAACATCACATTCGTCCATCTTTTTTATGCTATATGCCACCATGAGTCCGCACTTTTCATAGATTGTCAAGGAGTTAAATTAGCTCACTCGATAAATCGGTTCACCATAGGTAAACACTTTTCCATTCCTATCATTGAACAAAACCATTATCCACTTCTCATGAGTGATTTCCATGAGGACGCGATTGCTAAGACTATGTTTACCAGGGATGGGTTGGAATGTCCCTCGTAGGTCTAAAATGTATATCTGCCATTAAGAGTGTCGTCCTAAGATGAAACCCTTTATCCACCTTGTCTGTAGTAACATTCTTCCTACCAGCCATTCAGGCCCTCTGCATATACATTTGATGCAAGGGATCGATTTCGATATATCCACCCTTATGTATTCCAGCCTTCGTGATGCCATCCTCACTTCCAAAACCGTGAAGGCCATTATCTTTCCCCATCTCATCTCAAACATGTTTACTGAGGTGCAAGTTTAAGAAAATCCTAAGGACCACTCTTTTGCCCCTGCCCCTATTTTTATTTATGATAGGATCCGAAGAACTACTGCACCTCAGCCTGAGCTCTTCATATACATTGACGATCTAGTAGCTGAGGACCAGGAGGCTCCAGCACCCTAGGCACCAGACGTTCAGCCACCACTTCCAGTCCCTATTACCCTAGAGAGCTTAGATGCTGACTTCCAACAGTTTAGGATCACTATTCTTTAGCAGCTCAAACGGGACAGGAGGTATCACAGGAGGATGGATGCCTTGATTGCACAAAGCTTGCACTTTTAGCTGCCTCCAGTTGAGGATGATCTTAACAGTGCAGGACCTTCCAAAGCTGGACCATCTGGAGAGGGCGGAGCAACGGAGGACACTGAGGAGGAGGAGGTTGCTGCCGAGGTGGATTCTGAGGGCAACTCAGCCATGCAGGGGGACGACTAGTTTTTTATTTCTTTTTTGTTAAACTTGTGATACAATTGTACTATATGCCTGTTGTGGATTTTGTTATTACAGCTGTATATATATGGTGTTTCCTATGCTGTTTTCCCTGAATTCTATTGCATGCTTGCATAAATGTCCAGTGTTGCTTGTGAATTCCGCGCTTTCTTTGTGATTGTTAAATCTTTCCTTCCAATCATTGAGGATAATGTTTGATTTAAGTTTGGAGGAGATTTAGGATTTAGAGTTTTCCAAGCATTACCTTGATTTTAACATGCAAACGGAATTTTTGAAGGATAAATGTTGGGCCATTTTTGCTTAAAACTTTGGAAATTTTCAAGTTTCTTTAAAGAATTTTTAAAAATTTTTGAATTAACAGAGGTTTTGAACTGCATTTTTGTTCTCGGACCGTTTTTACCGTGACTAACTTTGTTGTTCACCGTGAGTAAGTCGTCAAAATAAGGCAATTCACCTCTTGGGTGAGTTTTACCGAAACCATCTTATGGCTGCACCGTGATGAAACTACTTACACACAGAACCAACCTCTAGGGTGTGGTTCGTCGCGGTGAAACTTCAGTGCATATAAAAAAATTAATTAAAATTTAAAAAAATTTAGGTTTTGAAGTTTAAAATAAAAGGTTCATCTTACCTTTATGCCTTTAACACTACTGAACATATGAAACCATGAATTTCATAGACAGTGCATTGGGAAGTTGATGCATGATTTTAAAGGATAAAGTTTTTGGTTAATTGCATTTTTTGAGGTATTAGCAAATGATAACCATAGACGCAGTTTTTAAGTTGACTTTTTGCATTTTTAATTCTAGAGACTGTTTAATTGAGACGTTAGCCTTGTCGTAAGAATAATTGGGCCTAAGTTCATTTGATTAGTGAGGGTCTGTATTGATTTGTAATCTCTCTAGAACTTGTCTTGATTCTTAATCAAAGCTTTATAATCCAATATTCTATGAAAATGATAGCGGCCTTCATTTCAAAACCTTTCATTTTGCCCAAACACAAACCTATCATAACTTAACCATTGTCACCCTTTTGAGCCATTCATTCTTGAAAACCAGCATTTGGGAACTACATTCTTTTATATATGCAAGCATATTCTGATCAAATTGTAGTTCGTACTAATTGTTGTTCTCTTCTAAAAGAAAAAAAGAGAAAAAATAGAGAAAAAGAAAAAAGAAATAAAAAAAGAGAAGAAGAGAAAAATAAAGAGAAAGCCAATATATTGCCTAAACATGTATTTCTCTAAAGTCTTGCAAATGCATTAACATGTTTAGTTTTCTTTGGTGTTGTGTCTTCAAGAACTTCTTTTGATCATTTTATTTAATTATTCACAACCCCCATCATCCATCTTAAACCCCAAAGTCCTCTTGATTCACATTATATTGATCTTGTGGTAGAGAGGTAGAAAAATTACAAGCCTGTGGTAGAGATTTGAATAAGCATACCATGAGTGAAATTGTCTTTACATAGTGAGCTAAGAGAGAAACACTTCTACCTTTTGAGAGGAAGTCTCTTTTATCCAGTCTCTTGAAATGAACTCTCTCAGGGATCAATTTACTATTGTCTCTACCTTTATCCTTGCTAATTCCTTGACAAATGTTTTTACTAAATTCTATAGTCCTGGATTCATAAGGATAAATTATTGATGCATTGATCATTCTAGAGTTTTTGAAAAGCTTTGTCCAGGAGTACAAAGGTTTAAGTGTGGGGGAATTTGATTGAGCTTTATTTATACCACTTGTGTACTTGAATTTCCAAAGTTTTTGATTCAATTTTAGTCCTTCATTAACCTTCTTGTGCTTAATTTGAGATTTAGAGTTGTTGATCTGGATTAGTGTGATTTTAGGTGCATCTGCCATGAATAATGATGCAATTATGCTTAAATTCCATCATGAGCAAATGCTACTTCAAAAATTTGTTATTTCATTTTATGAACTCTGAACAAGAATATGAGGAGACAGCTCTAAGAAAGTTCACCACAACGGCCACAGCCAAAGTTTAATCAGACAAGAATGAACCCTCGGGAGAGGTTCTCCGCGATGAAACCTAATGTTCACCGTGGCCAATATCGCGCATCAACACTAGATTATGTTCTAAAAGGAAAATAAACCAGACCCGCCTTCTTGGATCCGACCCTGGACGGTTAGTATAAACTAATTAGGGTAAGTTTCAGAGGAAGGACGGGAGAAAGGAGGCAGAACACACACACAATCCATATTCTCTCATTTTCTCTTTACTCACAACCCTAATCTCACCATCAATCCACCCATGCACCTCCAATCATCCATTCGGAGCCCAATCAGCATCAAATGAGTAGCTGAGCATATCCTTTCCTCTTGAAGATGAAGACATTCTGAGTTTGAAGTTTCGAAAGGGGAGTATTAGTTTTCAATTTGTATTTATGTTATGGATTACTTGGTTTCTGAGTTAGAACTTGTAATTTGTACGTAGATACTTGGTCTTGGTCGAGGCAAACTTGGATTAATTCTGAGTTTGAAGTTTCGAAAGGGGAGTATTGAACTTGTTGTGTGATTGACATGGTAGAGTGAAGTCTCACTTTTACCTATTCAATGAAATCTTTGTTGTTCTCTTCTATCTTCTTAGTTGTGATTGAATTTAGAGGCAATGATGTGTTGAGTTGAATTTTTCACTTTGCGATTTCTGTACACACACTAAGTGTTTTTAAAGGGTTTCATGGAATGGAGTTCATTACATGGAATTTCTAACCCAACGAGTTATTGGGGTTTTCATTATGAAGCTTAGTGCAAAAACTAATACTTTCCCTAATCTTTTGCGAACTATGATGGCCATATTCATTTTCAAGAGGGAATCCACCATTTCACACTTTTACATCTTAATCCTATTTTGTTGCTTCCTCATAATTCAAAAATACCAAAAAGAAATTTTATTTTGTATTTAGCCTTTAGGTACATAGCTATTTTGAATAAAAAAAGTGTTCAATTGCAAAACTAACTTAAACACAAGCTAAAATCTAGTGGTATACAAAGCTCCAAAGAGAACAACCCTAGGGTTGCACGCTGTGCAATCCTTGGATATCACAAATCTTTTAATCCATTTTCAAGGCTAGATAACAATAAAGTTTTATAATATGTGGTGTAGTCGGATTAGCAATCAAATCTTAGTTTTCAACATGGTTTAGATTGCTGCATGAATTAAAAGATAATATGTGCATTAGCATATCTTTTCATGTTTCATGTTTTGAAATGCATAATCAAAAGATTTTAATTCATACTGATTTATAAAAGTGCATATGCATGTTTTGATAAGCACTTATTCCTTACTTGCATGGTTTTTTCAAAAAATTGAAAGTTGAATTGTTTGTGAAAACCAGAAATGCTTCAAACGAGTCTTTAAAATGATAATCATTTCCAAGTACACCTCTTTGAAAAGAATACATTGTGTGAAAAGCTTCATGCCTAATATCCTTATCTGAGAATTATTCCAATGATTAGAATGAACATAATGCATTTGTGGAATATCCTCTAAGCAGTTTGTTGCCCTTAGGTTCCCTTCACTGCAACCAACTATCTCATTCGCCATGGCCATCTTTCTTCAAGCAGCAATGTTACTCTTGGGACACCTTCGTTGTGATATCCATATTTTACTGTAATTTGAAATAAAGACCAAACCGGTAGTTATGGGCTGAGTTAAGGTCTAGAGATACATAGTACAGAAAAAGAGGAAGGTAATGGACTGGAAAGATTGCAGTTAGCCTGGCCCTGAGATATCAAATCCATTAGAACCTCGCAGTTAATTGTGCCTGACATGGAGAAATAACATGATGGGTGACCTTATAGGAAGGACCTAAATTTAATTAAAAATAAAGGGAAAATGGAAGTTTAAAAAGGTCAAGGCATTATGGTAAATAAGGGGAAGTATAAGGGCATTTTGGTCATTCGACCAAAGTCAAAAGTCAACTTGGTCAAAGTTTGACAAAAAAATTAGAAAAATTCATAGAGACCTAAACTGTAGAGAAAAAGTCACTGATCAGTATGTGAGGCCCAGTTTCAATTAAATTGACCTAGATTTCTGTTGAGAGATTTTTAAAGGTCATTTGAATTTTTTGCATTTTTATTAAATAATTAGCCAAAAATAATTATTTGAAGCACCGAGAGGCCTTAAACATCTTATCTCTAAATGGGGGAAAATAGCTCGGAATTTCTAGTATTTTATAAAATTGTTGCTCAAAATAAGAGAAAAGTGATTTCTCGGATCAGAAAGAAAAAACCCACAGAAGCCCTAGAATTAGGGTTTTCTAATTAAAGACATTCTGGGAAGCAATTTGAGGAAAGAAAAAGTATGAGAATCTCAGTATTTATTTTGGGAATTTTTTATGGTTGGATCTAGTTAACTATTGTTAAGTCGCTTTATCGGTGTTGCGATAGCGTAAAATCGCTTAAACATAAAGTTTCCAAAAAGAATTATGGTCATAAATAAGTCATACCACTTGTGAAGGTTATATTTGAAGATCGAAAAGAGAAATAAATGTCCCAAACAAGTGGTAGAATTTATCAAAATAAAGCTACTTTATTGGTATAAGTTATAGACAAAAGTGGATAAACTAAATTGAAAAGATCAAGGACACATGTCACCATTTTGTTTTGACACATGTGGGCGAATTTTTATTCACATTTTCATCCCATTAACATCAGCCAATAAGTGTATAAAGGTGCCAAATGTGTTAGAAGAATAATGACCATTAGACCATACAACTTATGTAAGACAAGATCTCAACCCTTGGATCAATTTTACCCCTTGATTAAGTCATCTCTCCATCTCCATTTCAGCCATTTGAGTCATCCAAATTGCAGAAAAATAGAGAGGGAGGCGTGAGAGCAAGAAGAAAGAAGAGGAAGGAAAAATCTCCAAGAACAAGTTGGGTTCTCTTGCAATCTTTAGTATATTTGTGATCCTTGGAACTTCCTCTTCACTTCTAATGGTTTTGTTTTTGAGATTATAGCTGGTTATGGTTGCTGGAAAGTTAGGATTCTTGAGAGAAAAAGAGCGATTTAGCTCAAACAATTGGTACCAAACATCTTTATGCAAGTTAAGGAGTTGATTAGTGTATAGTTTGTGTTGGTTGTTATTGTATTTGAAATTTTGGAATCTCAAAACCCTAGGGAAGGTGCTGTCCAATTTTCTATTTGAATGGAAAGTGATGTTTTTGTGTTAAATAATGCATGAGAAGAAGTAAGAAATCAATATTATGCAATTACATGCAACGGAAGTTGAAAAATCATCTTGCTTCCAAGTCTCTTAATTTTTGGCCAGACCAAGAACAGTGAGCAGGAGTTTGATTTTGATGATTTAGATACTTCCATTGTCTTTAGAATGAAAAATTGTGCCGGGTGGAAGTGAGAAAATAATTTGGAAAGCATTGAAATTAACTTTGGGTTAGTTTAAGAGCTTTAGGGTTCTTAATGTTCAAAGGGAAGTTTTGTATGGTTGTAGTATGTATTATGACTTGGAATTGGCTAGTTGTTGATATCCATGATATTATGTTGTGATAGGAAAGTGAATTACCAAAGAACTCTCTTGGAAGGATAAGAAAGAGAGCCTTCAAGTTCAAATGCAAGTTGAAAACCAAGGTAGCAAAAGCCACTAACTTTGCATTAATAATTACTTTGATAGTTGTTTGTCATTAAGTTTTAATACATGGCAAAAATTGTGATGTTTGAACATGTAATGGAGTGTTATTGGTATGTTTTGATTGCATGCAAAGTTACTAGCAAATTTAGTATATCACATGTTCATGCATATGCAAGCAAGTCCTGAATAATTGTCATGCATATTGGTATATGTGTTGGTGTCTTTGCTATAGGGAATTTTTTGAAATCTCATTCTTCCAAACTAAACATTCCTAGGTCCAAGTTCAAGCAAAGGCAAAGGCAAAGGCAAGGTGAATGAAGAACAAAGGAAGTCTTATGTGATTACTTGATTGCAAAGTTATGTAATATTGCTTCATGTACATGTTAAGTGTTTTGGACTTAATGTATGACTTAAAATTTTACTTAATGAGCATGTATATATGTATGGATATATGTATGACTATGCATGAATATATGTTAGTTTAAGTTAGGTATGTTTTGGAACAAGTTTGGAATTGGTAAAGTTTTGAAAAGGGGCCCAACACTCTTAAAAAGTCTACAAATTTGAGCTACAGGGAAAAATAGTAAACTAAGTGTATTTGAGCTTAAATTTTCCATAAAAATATTTCATATGGTAAGGTTTAAAATGAGTCCAAGATCATTGAATTTGGACATCTACTCAATAAGTTATGACTTTCCAAAGTTAAGAGAAAAACCTGAAAAATTGAAAAATGACTATATGAACAGTGCAACTTCATGCAATAAAATGTATTGGTTGGGTAAGTTTTTGGACAATTAAATATTTTTCCCTGTAGGAAATTTTATAAGCTTAATTTAGAAATTGTAACTACTTAATTTTTATTTGTTTATAATTAGTTATGAATTTTCAAAGTTAAGTCACAAATCTGGAATTTTGACCAAATGAATAGTAACTAGGTGAAAGTTTTGAAATTTCAATTCTTTGGTCCTATCAAGTATGTAAAGTTTAAAAGTGGTGCAATAATAGTCTATAGTGAAGCTAATGAGATAATGTGTTACATTCGCTACGGCCAACATTTGGTTTTGTCATTGCCAACCTTCATTTTCAGACAAGATTAGAGGTCTCTGGGTAGTTTCACCACGGTGAACCATTGATTTCACCTCAACGATTTTTTTCAATGAAAATGGACTTAAGTATCAGCCTGATAGACATGTGGGAGCTATCAAAAAACCCATCCCGCGTCTCATCCTCATTCCTTTCTTCTTTTTCCTTTTCCTTCTCCTTCTTCATCCTTCCTCGACGTCGATGCAAAGAACTCTGCTAGGGTAAGCATTTTGGGATCATTTAGTTAATCAAAATATCACCTTTTCACCCTAACTCCTTCATGGAAGTTGTTCTAGGAAATTTTTTTCTTTCTAAAGATAGTAATTCAGTGTTGTATAGAGAATATTTTTGGGTTAGGGTTTTTATGAAGTTTGGAGTTTTGTTAATACAAGGTCATAGGGATTAGATGGATGTTTTTGAGGATTTTAATCAATTTAGATTTTTCATTTAGATCCATTATGATTTTATAATGATATTTCTTTTCATTATGGACTCAACCTCTCTATCTTGGACTTGGAAATTAGTCCAAATGTTGTTGAACGATTTATATGGTTGGGAACATCATTAGGTAACCAAAGTGTAAATGGGATTTATTTACAGTCACATAATTGTTTTTCTATTATGACATTAATATTTAATTAAATTAATTGTGTAGATCGAATATATTTTTGGTGACATAAACTTGGAATGTGGAATTGTGGTGGTATATTATTGCTTTAGGGTGAGGTAACCGCTTTCCACTTATTGTGCATGCTTGAGACATGTTGTGAGTGATTTTGAATTTATTGGATAAAACTATTATTATTTGATAAATCTTGTATTAATACTATTAAAATGCATTATGAAATATGGAGTTAAAGAAGTGATGTGTTGAAATGGCAATGTGTGCCAAGCTTTGATCAGTATGCTTGTAATGTTGTGACTTTCGAGCATGAAGCTAGTGAAAGGAAAGTGATGTTGCATATTTGTTTGTGTGTATATTGTTGATGGTAATTTATGTTTATACCTTACTCCAGTGTTAGAGAATGATTCTTGTGATATTGGGAGAGGAGAATGTGGTTATTGAAGGGAGGCTATTGAAGATGAAATAAGGGATTTGGAGTTCATAGGAGGATTTGGAGCCTGTGTTAGTAGGGGTCCATCTAATAGAGGAAATAGAAGGCCTAGTGTCCTTGGGAGTGATGAAATCTTCCTCATGGGGAGGAAGAGAAGTTTTCCCTAGTATTTTAAAGCATTCAGGAATGAACTCATTCATTTTTGAGTCAAAGATGTCCGACAAGAAATTAAGCTTCCTTTTTTTGTTTAGAGTAGTCTCAGAGGGAGTAGGAAAGAAATATGGGTAGGGGATAAAAGGAGGGAAATGATTCTATACGAGGTTAATCTCTAAGCGGGAGGAGAGGTTAGAGGGGGCAAACTAGGGGACCCACGAAGTTACTTAACTGAGAAAGGTTGGATAAACATACATTAGTTATTTGGTTGTGAAGAACACTAACATAAGTGATGAGTTTCTTTCTAAGCTTGATAAATTTGCTCATTTTGGGTATGAAATAGATTAGGTTTGTCTCATGAGGAGATATGGTCTTCTTAGAGGGAGTGTCTAAAAATTGAGGGGCATATTTTCCTTCACACATTCCTCCTTTTACAAGATTCATCAGGGTCTCCTGAGGGTTATCATCTTCCACCTCAATAATAGAAACCTCCTTTGATAAGTTACCCTAATCTGAATCTTCATCAAAGGAGAAGTGATAGAAACTATGTTGTTGGTCAGTAGGAAGAATTATATTCGCTGGATTTGTTTCATTCATAGACTTTATACCTAGTTCCCCTAAAGATAAAATAGTGAACTTGAGTGGAGCCTCTAGTTCTATGTTGCCTAATCCAAGTCCTCCAAATATTTTCTGCTTCATCCAGTTTAAAGTGACAAGCAAATCTATTCTATAGTCTCTAAAAGACATTACTGAAACCTTGATAGATTTGACTCAGAGGCTTAGTATACTCATGCCGAGTATGTCCTAACATATGAGAAAGGGGACAACTCGTAAAAATCCTCTCATATCTACATGTAACCTCAGTGATCTCCCTGTTATCCAGTTTGACTCTAATATTCCTTCTAAGTAGTAGCCTAGAATTGATATGAACCCTTACTCTGATAAAGTGAAAGGAGTTAGAAAAAGGGATCACTCCATCAATGGGGTAAGTTATACTAACTAAATCCCTAAGCTCCTCAACTATTTTTGCAAGATGATATTCCAAGGGGAGGCCCCAAATTGGACCTAGATAGGAAATGTGTTAACAAGGAGATCTCAACAGAGTTAGGTTTTCATTCATCAACTACAAATAGAGAGTTGTTCATTAACCAAACCTATTGCTCACAATGAAACCTCGATCCTCCAAAAGATTAAAACCAATGAGATAAAAATCCTTTGTTTTTGCTGCAATTCTAAAAGAGTCTTTCAGAATCCTAAGGGATCAGAGATGCTTTTCCAATCGAAGGATTAAAGGGGAATGGATATCCATAAAAAGAGCAACCACATGGTAAGAGAATCGAGACCTCATCACATCTGAAGAGGAAGTATTTAGATTATAGGGTGGATCAGAAGGGAACACAAAAGTGAAGGATAACATCTTGAATAGAAGAGATAGAAGTGGAGGGTAGTAGGTTGAGACAAAAAAACCACTCTAAAAGGAAGAGTGACCAAGAAAGGCAGGGATTCCAAAAGGCAAGAGCTAATGATAAAGGATGAAGAGGAGGAAGCATTCAACTGAGAAAAAAATGAGAACTAGAGGATTATTAAATATAACTAATAGGACCTAAATATGGGAGATCAAGTAGAAAAGAGTAACCAATTATCTTCCTAAAAGGAAGATAAATCATTTTCTCAAGCCACAACACATAGGTAATGTGAGGTGATAGGTCATGCAGGAATTTAAAGTAGGGATCATATCAAAAAAGGAAATCGACCAATCAATACTAAATTCAGCTAGAGACTTAAAATATTTACCTCCATGGACACCAACCAACTACATCTCAGGATGAGAGAAGCAATTATGCAGAAAATAGAACAAGGAAGCGAAAAAATATGATATGTATGGATGAATATGAATATATTTAAACACTGGGTAAAGAGAGATTGGGTCTAGGTAAGGAAGATTACAAACAGTACATAATAATTATTAGATGCACAATTACCCAAAAATCACAAGAAAGAATAAGGTAAAAGGTCACCTTGAAAGATGAAAGGAAGTCGCAGGAGATACTCTTCTTAGCAAAGTAGGATGAAGGAGCTTCTCTCTTTAGACAAAGATCATATGTGAATTGCCTTGGTTTTGCTTAATGTTTAGCTTCGGTTGTTAAACATTACCCCATTCCCGTGATAGCCAGCTTTACTATATCGGTAGTGACACTTGTAACACCTACTTCAAAGTACTTTTTATGAGCTAAGGAGACAAATACTAAATCGCATGAATGCTTTTCAAAGTCTAGAATTAGTAAACTAAGTGAAATTTTGTACCTATTTTTCATTCACTATAAATGCTACTATTTTTCATGATCATTTTGGCATATTTGACATGCTGGCATAATTCAAATAAGTTACACAACTTAGTTGAGTTTTAACATATATGGTTTA
Source organism: Vachellia pachyceras (assembly GCA_025593235.1). NCBI lineage: Eukaryota > Viridiplantae > Streptophyta > Magnoliopsida > Fabales > Fabaceae > Vachellia > Vachellia pachyceras. The sequence goes on from JANTPZ010139133.1 coordinate 26,360, forward strand.
AAATAATAACTTGAACATATAATTACATAAAGTTGCATCATTTCATGCATGCATAAGGTCTTAAGCCTTCTTTCCCACCATTAGGCCTCTCCTTCCTTGCCTTTACCTTTGCTTGAACTTGGGCCTATACTACTACAAAAAGAACTTTTTACTCCCTATTTTTAACCCAATTGGCGCCTTTTCTCAAGGGGCGTGAATGTGATGGGAGTAGAAAGTTAGAGCCTATGCATCCTATATCGTTAAAGGTGCTGTAGGCTAGACCTAGGACGTCCTATATTTGAATATAGGGCGCCGTAGGAAACACCTACATTGACCTATATTCAAATATAGGGTGCCGTAGGTCTAGCCTATGGCGCCCTTTAACTGATAACATAATACCTGCACTCGGTATTACCTGATTGTCGAGGGCACTAAAGATAAAAAACATATTGTTAAAACGTATAAAGGGATAAATGACTTTCAATGAAAGAACTTAAAGTTAAAGTACTTACTTTTGGATAAGACCACTGCGTGGTTTTATTTCTACCTTCACATTTACCGCCCATAAATCGGTATGTCTTGAGTGCGCTGCGATTGAATTGACAATAGTTACATATAAAAAAACATATTTAAACATTGTTAAAAGCAATAATATACAAATGGAAAAACATACGTATCAAAGACGTATTTTTGGTTGCCCCCTGCCTTTCTGCCAGACAACGGATCAAACCAATACACAGTATTCATGAGGGGGTAAACAACACAAACACTCCAATGATGACTACAACAGCACATATAAATGAAAATGAAGTTAGCAAAACAAGTTAATTATTACCAATTCGGCTAAATGTGTTAAAAGGATAACTATAATTCCATACCTTTCAATTATTGTCACTAGGTAACACAGCTTTGGATTAATGTCTGCTCTTATTGTGCTCCTAATGTAATGCACCCTATGCTCTAGAGAATTGTAACTCTTTGTTGTATTTGCAGAACATAAAAATCCATACAAATCACCTCTAGAAAAGTTAACACAAATATTGTGGAAGGTCCTATTAAAGAGTTAAATAATAAAGGAAATAGTGAATTATATAAAACCTAAAAAATGACATCATCAATTGAAGATAGGAATATAAAAAACTTACAAGATTGCAAACTGAAGCCATGCTATATCTAGGTCCTCTAGCGATAGGAATTGTTTCACATCATCCTTGTCGATAATGAATTCATACGTTAGACCACGACCCACAATCCCATCAAGCATCTGCATGGTCACAGGTGTAAATTTTTCTCGTAGCTACCGCAACCATGACAAGGATGGAAATTTTGCAGCTTCTTCTAGGTCATAGTAAAGTAGAGAATACATATTATAAATATAATGCCGAAGAAAAATCAAGTAAGATCATAAGGTGGCTGCTACCTCATGAGGTGTTGTAGGTGTAGAAATGAGATTTTTCGGCCAAAGAATTAAACAACCCTTGGATTGACCTAAATAGAGCACCTATCGATCAGGGATTGGGACGTTGGATGCTTCCTCACCATCTTCAATACATGTCATCAAGATGCGAGACAAGCTATCTGGAATTGGCATGCAATGGTGCGTAGTCGTTTGCCTGTAAAAATAAGCATTGGCAACAATTTGTTGTCTCATGCCAAATTCACTTGATCAATCACCCATTTCATCAAGTTACATAATTTTAATCACCCATTATATTTCACAACAATAAGTAGAGTCAAAATATAATCATTTGGACATATTAATATCATAAAAATTTGGGCAGCATCTCACCATAATGTAAGACACACCAAAATTTTAACAACAAAATTTAACATCCCATAAAATATCAACAATATAATCCAGCAATTTCACCAACAACAAAATAAAAATATGTAATATGAATAAAATTGAATATAAATGAACCTCACTACCAAAACAACTCTCTGGTTAGGGTATGTGAGACATCAATAATACAAAAAATCACATAAAAATAGAAAGAATCCATTATTGCCCCATCAAAAAAAATTTAAAAAAAGTCACAGATAGGGAGCCTAAAGGCAAGATAGGGCGCCCAAAAGCCTTCTTCTAATTTCAAAAATGCCACCGTCTTCATTGTTTACTCCCTTTTTTAAAAAAGGATGCAAATTTCAATAGTAAAAACTATACTTTGTAGTAGTGCTAGTGTAATATCCGTGTATTTGATGTTAATTGAAATAAAGGTCGGACTGGTAATTATGAGGTGATTTTAGGCTTATAGATAGAAAGCACAGGAGAAGAGAATGCCATTAAATAATAAAAATAATAATTGTTTAGTTTTTCATAAATTATCTCCTCCGAATGAACTTTATATAAGCCAAAGTAAGCCCATAGTACATTTTGTTGGCTTCAGCTAACATCCTTGTTGGCTGAAGCATGTGGCACAGAAAACATCAAGACCTCGTTGGCTTCAGCCAATATTTTGGTTGGTTGAATCATTGACACAGAGAGTGTCAAGCCTTCACTAGCTTCAGCCAAGATGCTTGTTAGCCGAAGCATGTGACGCAGTGAGCATCAAACAAGGGCATTTTGGTCATTATGAAAATATGCAAGGGCATTTTGGACATATGACAAGTCAAAGTCAAAATTCAACCATTGACCAAAAATTTACAGATGCCCAATAGACAGAGCTCGACTCATGGAGTGCAACCATGAATCACGGATTTTCCAAATTCAGACTCGATTCCCATCTATAGAATTTTGAAGGGCAAAAAGGGGAAAAATAATTATTTAAGGTATCAGGAACTCTCCAACAATTTAGAGAAAAATATGAAAAATCCAGTGAATTTTATAGTATTTAATGAAATTATTATCCAGTGTATAATTAAGGTGATTTTCCCGAAAATTAGGAAAAATACCCAAAAGGACCCGAAAATCCCTGAAATATAATCATTTCAAAATTAATTTTGGACAATCTAGAGGGAATTTTGGAAAAAGGAAAAGGGCTAGAAAATCAGTGAAAAATATTTTTTAAGGCCCTAAAAGAATTTCGCTCTCCGATTATACGTTTTCAGGGATTTTGGACAGGATAAATTAATCCTGTAAAATTTGAGAAAAGTAAACTGTATTTTGGGGATAATAATTTTGTTATATTTAATATGAAATTATGGAGATTAAATGAGAAAGAAAATATCTTCAGAAAAGTAGAAAAAGATTTACTGAAATAAAGTTAAGTTTTACCGGTAAAATTTGCAATCGGTAAAAGTAACCGAATGGGATCCAATTTGGTTAAGGAAACCACATTTGTAACCAGAAATTTACAGCCATCATTACACTTTTAAAGAGCTAAGAAAAAGCTAACAAGTATCCCTTAGGTGGCACAATCTTATCCCTAAGATTATACTTAGCTTACAAGCCTCAATCTTAGCCCTTGATTCCATTAATTGTGAATTATTAAACCACACATATTCCTTTCATTCCAGCCCATTTAGACCGACCTCCATGGGCAGAAAAAGAGAGAGCAAAGATGACAAGTGTGGAGGAAGAAGAAGAGGAAGAGTTCAAGAGAAAATCAAAGGTAAGGAAGATGCTACCTTATACTATATACCAATCTCTTCTTTGTGATCTTCTCTTCAATTTCCATGGCTCCAAAATCTAATTTGATTCCTCTTTCTCAAGTTCCATAATCTAGAGTTCTTGAGAGAAAAGGGAGAAAGAGAGGGGTTGAGAGCCATTTGTTAGTTGCAAAGGCCTCCTTGAGTTGTAAGGAGCAATTGATGTTGATATTGTTGTTGATTGAGTTGTTTTTGTGATTTTGCAAATTTGGGAAATCATGAACATATAGGGTTATGCTATCCAATTTTCCTCTTGATGTAGAAGAGTTAGAATCAAGTTTTATCATGCATGAATGTAAGCTTGAAAGCAAGAATATGATGATATAGAAGTTGAAAAACACATGTTGATGAATGTGTGTGATATGTCTCGGCCTGACCTGTAAGTGGGAAAAGGTGATTTGTTTTGATGATTTTGATGCTTCCTATGGTTTTATAAGGCAAAATTGTGTAGGCATACAAGTGTTCATGATTTTTAGATGCTTGAATATGAATCTGGAATTTTTGGAAGTTAAAGAGTAAGTGCTGTGAAATTCATTTTCTAGAGGTAGTATATTTGTAACGTGGTTTTGTGTTGTTAAATGTTATATCCAGAATTAAAGAAGACTTATCAAGCTTCAATTTGATGTTCATATGGGTTAATTGGATTTGTGTGCTTGGAGATATGAATTTTTGAAGTTTAGGCACTAAATCTGGAACAAATCCTAGCACAACTGGATAAACTGAAAATTATGGAATTCTGGGTACATAAATGCCAATAGATAATATTTTTCATGTAAAGAGGACTTAATGAACTTCACATGGGAAGTTAAACCACCCCAATTGGATTTCTATAGAATTAATTATGGTTTTTCAAAGTTTAGTCAACATGCTGACAGCTTTTGGTTACCATGCGAATTTGAGAAAGAAAGTGACCCAATGTAGTTTGTAAGAACTCCAAGGG
>JANTPZ010139136.1:0-19899 GCA_025593235.1 Vachellia pachyceras
AGAAAAAAGAAAAAGTATGAAAGAGGAAAGAGAAAGAAAGAAAAAAGTATAAAAGATAAAGAAGGAAAAAAGTATGAAAGATGAAAGAGGAAAAAGTAAAAAAAATAGGAAGGAGAAAACCTAGGTTTCAAACTGAGGTTTTGTGACCAAAATAGCTTTTCAGAAAAAAAAAATTGTGATTGGACAAAACCTAGATTTTGAGACCAAACCTATATTTCAGAATGGGTTTCCAAACAAGCACTCAGACGCCACATAGACCAGACTATCATGTCATCTCTATGTCCTTCTCATGTGCCTAATCATCACCACAAAATGATGGTTATGTCATCCCACTGTCCCAGTCACATGCCTTGTCAGCAGCCATATCACCGTACAAGCCACCGTGGCATCCTAGTCATTGGTCTAGTCAGATCCTACTACCACATGATGCCCGTTTGGATTAACATTATAGTGCATGTTTGGGAAAACTTTTTCCCGACAGGGCACGCAAATCAAGACAGTGTATCTCAAAATTTGTGAAAAGTATTTCGAAATCTATAAAAGGTACTTCAGAATCCGTAAACTCATTTCTCTTAACAGATTCTTAAATACACGCATGATTTAATTTTTCAAAGAGCCTGCAGAGAAAATATGTTTGAAGAATTTTATTACAGCTTGAGCTAAAGTTCTGTTCCACCTATGGACGGCCATGCTATCTATCTGTCCTAATGATCATCCACTCATTTGTTGAGTTAGCTGCCACATCATTCGCCAGGCCATTAAAAGTGTGATAGTCATTATCACACTCAGTGGCCACACATGCAGCGATGTCATTCATAAGAAGGACTGTTGGTGGGCCTCGGGCTGGCCCAAAGAAAAATGTAGGGTTATTGCGTTACGCCCGTGATGATCAATGTAGTCTGTAATTAACTAGTTACCAACCACCAACGGTTGGTTGGATCAAATGGTAAGCGGCTTGTTCCACCTTAAGCAAGGTCTCGGGTTCGAGCCTTATGTATGCAGCAACCACCGTTGGGAGACTCACCCACCATGCTAGGTGCGCGACGCGGGTCGGGTCCGGACGTAGTCGGAGCAAAGCTCCGGTGAACCGGGCGGGCAACCAAAAAAAAAAAATCTAGTTACCAACCAATTGGTGTTTGGTAGGGTTGACAAGGGCTACTATCAGTATTTCTCAGGGCGAGGGTTCGAACCCTGAGGAGTGATAGCCGCGATAATTAACGCAACCTCAAAGAGGTTATCCCATCGGTACCTCGCTACCACCATAAGGTCTCCTCGCGGGGGTCCGGATTAGTCTGGAGTGGGCAATGAACCCATGATAGATACCCCAGGATACCAGACGGTTTATACCAAAAAAAACTAGTTACCAATTGCTGTAGACCAATTAAAATAAATAAATATTTCGGCATTGATTGCCCAAGTATGCACGTCAGGCAAATTGGGAAAATGAAGGTTAATACTGGTACGAGTCAGATAAGTTGTCTACCCTAATCTGTGTATGTTGTTTGAAGTTTGTAGAGTAATCTTTATTTTTTGTGATTAATGGAGTTGACTGTTTTGGCCCAAAAAAAAAAAGCTTGTAGGGTGTTAATTGACTTATTTCAAACTGTTCTTTTAAATTTACAGTATTTATTTATTAAGAATGAAAATAAGAACTAATGCAATTTTAAAATAATTTCATTAATATAACCTTCTCTCTCTTGATTGGAAAAAATACTTGATGGTCCTCGGACGTCATGTGTCCGTTATTTCTGCAAGTTAACTTTATTCCCTCCTTGATTCATGGACTCGGAATTAACTCTGAGGAGACGAAAACTATAATACAACATCGACTATAACTATTATACAATGTTGTTTGGAGGAAACAAGACGATTCCCCAACCAAGGTGTACATAACGAGCACGCCACAAAAGAAGTAAATTGAAAAAATGGATCGTAACTGACTAGTCTAACTAGAGACATATACCATGTATTGCAGAAGAGCAATCCAGGCACATAATTAATTAATAATTTAACAGTCATGTAAATAAACTAGCCTGTACGTTAATAAAGAATCATGCATGATAATGAAGCAATATGGTTCTGGCAAATTATGGCTGAGAGGCTTCTGAGAGCTGATGATCACCCAGTGGCACCACACGTAGATCATTATCTAATGCAGCAAGTGAAGCAACGGAGCCATTTAAAAGGAGCATTATTGTTTGAAGGCGGCTTTTTTGCTTGATGAGTTGATGCTTTTGATGATTCTTTTGGAGTTCCCTTCTGCGTCTGCGTCTGCGTCTTCTGCTTTGGCCTCTCCTGAACTTGAAACCCTCTTGGAGAACGCTGACTCCTTCCTCCATCTGGCCGTCTTCAAATTGCGAAACACACAAATATTTCAGTTCCATAGAAAATGCAAGACATTGAACTGGGAAACTACTTGCAGGGACTATGATAGGTTTGTTGAGAAACTCACAAGTTAAAGGTGAAAGACTTGACGCTGCAATCTGAATGGCGAGAAAGTTCGTCAACATTATTATCATTGTGGAGAGACCCATTATTATGATTAGATCCATCGACACGGGTAGCCGTAGAAACACATGATGACAAATCATAATCATCCGAGCTTTCCATTATAACTTGTCTCATTGTCTCTGCAGCTTTTGCTTCAGTCATTTCATCGTGATCTTGATGGAACCTCCCCACACTCTGGCTCATGCTGTTGAACTTGTTCGCTTGGCTTTGATCTCCTGTGATGCTTATACTATTATTATCGTTCGGTTTGTTCACTTGGCTCTGATCATCACCTTTGCTTGTATCGTTTAAATTGTTCGACTGGCTCTGATTAACCGTGCTTGGATCGTTCGGCTTGTTATCCTGGCTCTGTTTATTCGTGTTCCCACCGTTGTTGATGTTGTTATCGCTGGTCAATGGAGGCAGAGGACCTGACATTTCACTATTCAACCATTCCAACTCTCTCGAGAAACTCATATTCCCCATGTGGATGCTGAATAGTGATTCGTTTGAAGCTACGCTCCATTCTGGTGCGCCTGTGTTTGTTCTGTCGAATACACGGGAAGGAATCCTGTACGCTGACGGTGTGCCGGGTTCATCTGCTTGTTCCATGACCTGGACCGTAGGGTTTTGTATTGCTGGTCCCGGATCCGGCATTGATCTGATTGAGAAATCGTCATCGCTGCTATTTGAAGGCGATACAGGGACTGCCGTCGACTCGGAGTTTGAAACATCATCTGGATTTTGATCATGTTCTCCGTGAATGTTAGGTGGTGGTGTTAGTGATGAAGGCGAGAAAGGATGTGGATTTTGATAATTTGAGGGGGAGGAAGATTGGGCTTCAGGGCCACTGATGGGATTATGATTACCTGAGTGATTGACGTTGATTGTTTCAGAATCTGGAAGTTCTTGGTGGTGAACAGTTTCAGGCTCATTGTTGGTTGCACTACTCGGTGTTTGAGGGGGATTTTGCAATGGCGGTGGCTTATTTCCTGTGTTGTTCACGGCGCTTTCATCTGGTTGCTCCATTACTGGAAATGCTTTCTGCAGATCGATCTGTGAGAGTTGGCAATGGCTTGGATGATGGATCGGTTGAAGAATATTCTAGGTGAATGCATACTTTGAAGCTGAAAGGGATCTTTTATAGCCAGCTCTTACGATGCAGGGGATGAAGATGAGCATGAATCTGTTGCAGCACCAATTCTTCAATCACCCCTGGATCCATTACCACAAAATCAGGTTCCCCTTAGAAAAAAACTTCAGGTCATTCTCTGTTTAAAAGTTATTGTGCCATATTCATAACCAGAACATCTCAATTCTCAATGCTCAGACCCAAGTAAGAGTGCAGATATTCTTTGATTCATTACAAGATTGATTCCTTGTTCACGAGAACAGTTTTTTAGGCGTGTGAAGCCATAACCGTGATATAGTAAATGCAAATTCATCAGTTTACTATAATTATTCCAAATGTATATTTTATAGTTAACAGACAAAAGTTACATGAGCACGTGCCAAGGAATGCAAGAAACAGTTTTGATCTCAATCATGTGTATAGCCGGAAAGATCACAGAATTTAGAGAATATGTGTCAAGTTTGTGCATTCATGGGTCTTTAGCCATCTCAGTTCATTCCACCCAGACAAACTTGAAGTTTGAGCCTTACACGTAAAGATGTAACCCATTGGTACCAAAACAAATCTCAAAGGAAAGAGAAAACGAAAGCAAACAAGCTTCTGTCTTTTGAAGAATGCATTATACATGACAACGTCTCTATATACAACAAAACACTGTACCATACCAAAAACAGAGATTTTACTTGTTTCACAGAATGATGTCTAATGAGATTTTACTTTAATCTGGCACAGCATTTCAAGGATTGTTTCATGCATGCATATTTCATCATGCAGCCTCTGTTGGATACAAAGTAACGTACGTAGAAGATATCCAGGCTTCAAACTACAGAAGAGACAATGGTAATCACAGAAAAAGGATCGATTAGAGTCAATGAATTGGGGGAAAGAGACTCACGTCGGAAAAAAAAAAGAGCCAAGGAGAGAGATAAGAAGAAAGAGACTGCCGATTGAACCCCTAAATGAACTAAATTCACGGTTACGGGGAAATCAGCAGCCCCCTAGCCTCCAGGACTAGAGAGAGTAACGAGGAAACGAAGAAATAGGGTAGAAAAAAGAGGAGAAAGAGGGCGATGATGATGATGAAGTGGAGAGTTCTGGGTGAAGAGATAGCATCGAAAATGTTTTAGATGAAAGGGATGGCTCTCCACGAATTCAGGCGTCTCATTTTGGCATACTCTTAATCTTGCCTGATATACAGTTCATGATTCGTATAATGAACGATTCACAGCTTTATTCCCATTATGCCAATTGCTTGAGAATCTTGAAAGATTTTCCCCCTCAAAACGCTCAAGGATCAGAAGATTTTCGCCTAAAAATTGCCATGAAGCTCCTAACTCAAATGCCTATATAAGGAAAACATTTAAATTTATCATATCAATTCCTCTTTTAGCGGAAATGGGATTCCATTAAAAGAACTTGAACAATCCAAGAGCGATACAGAAGCAGGCAAATTAAAAATCCGCAGCAGTGTTAGCCATGGGGAGGAGGCTCATAGAACCAACAAGGTTAACACCAATAATGTTAACTCAGTACACCTGTGGCCACAAAAACAAGTAACAAAAAATATAGTCAAGACAGGTTTTTTATATATAATTTTGACTGAATCATTATTTAAACATTAAATAAGCACGAAGAACGTCTAATACAAACGTTATCACACCCCACCCCTCTCTTTGATATCGGATAATCGTATCAGTTACCACTGTCTAAATATCATTTTATTAAAGGTAATTATATTCAGTGAAAATCTAAACATTAATTCGTGGTATAATATGTGTGATTGACCCATTGTGCTTTATTCAATTCAAGGCTCATATGTATGATGGTCACTGTTACTGCTAACATACTTATATTAATCACTAGAAAAGGATGGTCCATGATTTTCTTTTTTGGGTTCCATTCCCCCTCACTTCCATTCTTCATTAAGGATAATTAAATCTGATCACAGATCCGCTGATGATAATCTCACGTTTAACATCAAAATTCAAAGTAAAGATTTTGCTTGTCTCGATGAGCGAGCTACTCGTTTTCAAAGGGAAAAAAAAAAAGCGAACAGTCCTGATCACAGGTCAAAAGAATTTTGCATGACTTTTGAAAATTGGAAATTTCTCCCAAACCAACCAGCTTCTTACGCGCCATCCCTGTTTGCTCCTAACCACCATCCCCCACTATGGGAAAATGGCATCTTAGTCCCATGAAATACAGTAAATACTGAAAAATCTCAAAGAGTCCCTTGGGACTTTATTGAAATATTATGCAAAGACCATCCTGTCTCAACTGATATGCCTTCCCTTTTCTATAACTGAGGTTATAATAATCAATCCACATGAATAGTAATATACACTGAGGTCTAAGGGACTCTTTAGTGGGTGTGTTTAGGAATTCCATTGGGAGAATAATAACATATTCCGAAATAAATATATGAGATGAGTTTTGTTTCAACTTGTGTAAGAATAAATTTTGGAGTCCAAAACGGGATACCCCAACATAGCCGGTAAGTGTTCATATTTTCAAAGGCTTTTTCATTATTTAATTAATGTCTTCCATGACACTCAGATGCTATTTCCCCTACTATTTCCCTTAACCACTCAAGTGGCACCCATATTAAATAAAACCCTTTTTTTAATTCCCCACATCTGAAAACCAACAAAAGCTTGGACGACTTCACTTTATTTTCATCATTTTCTCCCTTTCCGCAGGCATCAATAATTGTTTTAAGGCATACTCCTGTCAAGCTATCAAGAGAAAAATTTATCTATAGACCATTCGTTCAGTTATTGCAATATAAATAATATCATATTAGTTAAAGGGGTTAACTTCTTGCCACACAGTGAATCAAATTTCAAATATCTGCTATTTCTGTTTAACATTCAACAATGTCTCAAACATAATTAACTCTATTATAGGTTACATATACCTTAGTAAAAAAATGCTTTCCCATGATAGCTAATAATCGGCTCAATAAACAATATCCTGTCCCATATACAAACCCAAATGCAAGTTTTGAGCCTATAGTTGTGTGTGTGTGTGAATGTAAGTAATATTGTTGAATACTAATATTTTTTAAGCAAAACTTGTACTGAGTATTCATCGCAATAGATAACTTGTCACCAATTGTTGGAAATCAAAATACAGCCACACTCAAGCCAGCCCCGAGTTAATTAGCAAGTAAAATTACAGTTTTTTTCCTTTTATTGGGTCCGTTTGGAAACGCGGAGAGAAATACTTTCACACAAATATGTGAAGGAGATTATCTCATTTTACAAAAAATATATCGTTAAACGTACTTTTGGCTCTCCTCAACACTTTGCCAAACAAGCACGTTATTGCTCGTGTTGGGCACTCTATTTGCAAGAGTTTTCCCCCTTAATTCGACTTATTGTGTTTGTTAACCATCGAGGACGGTTAGGTGACATTAACTGAGCAATTTTTCTTCTCGGTCGTTAGAAATACTATATTCAAATCCCTTCGGAACCTCATAAAATCGGCAAGATACAATGAAGACTGGCATGAAAATGATACGCAAATAGAGAGATACTATTATAGTCAGCCATTTCACTAATTAGAGGTGCAATAGTACGGAGTTTATATTTTATCGTAGCTATGACTGGTTGCTCAATTTCTCGCGATGTCAATAGTTATTGTTTATTGGCTAGTCAAATGCTTGTACGAGTCAAAAGCCAAAACATTATTAACGATGTAATGAAACTCCTTTTGAGGGGAGAAAAGGCTTCGCCTGCATAATGTTATAGCGCCGAGAAGCTTCAATTTAGACTTCTCTTCCATATTCTTAGCTGCATAATCCCATTCTATCTCCCTCTCCTTTGTCTTCTTCTCCCTCACGAAACATTCCCACAATTTCTTAGTCTCTTGGCAAAGAACCAGCTTCTGCATCGGGATAACTTATCATGTCACCGTCTCAAATTTAAGTTTGGTCGGCGCACCGTGCTCCGCGGGGTTTATCGTTAATTTCATCTATTTCTAGAATTAAGACTTGTGTGTGCTTTCCAGTGCCGTAACTTTCCTGGTTCAAGCTTCATAGGGAGTTTGGTGGGAGGGTCAATGAGCGGAGAGTTATCTCTTACTTGTTGCGACTTTGATTGTGGGTTTTTCAGTTTTGAGGTTAATTTTCTGGGAACTGGGGCTGATTGATATCAGTACCTATGACTCTATGTGGGTCAAGAGATCAGAGGACAAAGTAAATAGAGAGTTCTGACATTGTTCTGCCATAAGTAAACTTACTTTTGTTCTAATTTCTCTTCAGTTTTCTTGCGCGAACGATTATTTTCGGTTCTGTATTGGGCCTCCTAATGCTTTCTCTGAGTCCAACGTTTTTAGACTGTTAAAGAAGAATTTCAGAAATCATATCCTATTCACCTGCAGAGTGCTGTGTGTGTGTGTGTGTGTTTGTTTTGCCACTTTCTTTGACATCTCCACCGTAATGGAGGAACATCAATCTAGCATATCTAACTATGAAGGAGAGCAACATGTAGTAGCTGCGGCTCAGCACATTTTAAAGGCATTAGCAGCAAGCAAGAGCGTCAATGATGGTCTAAGAAAAACTCTCTTGGATCTTGAGACCCATTTGTCTTCAATGTCCACAAGGCTCGCTGACAGAAATGAAAAGGGTACAAGGGAACTAGAGAGGCGTCTTAAATGTGCTCAAGACAAAGTAATGAGTTGGGAAGCAAATAATTTGATGATATGGGATTCTGGCCCTGGGGAATCTTCAGAGTATTTGAGTGCTATTGGTGAAATCCAATCTCTGAATCAAAGTTTGCAGAGCCTCTCTGTGAATGAAAATGGGAAGCAAAAGGAACTTGTTCAGCGAGCTGATGGAGTGCTGCAAATTGCTATGTCAAGGCTTGAGGAAGAGTTAGTCCACATTCTTGTTCAGCATAAGCAATTTTTTGAGCCTGAATACATGTCTTTCCATTCTAACAGAGTTGATATGGTGTTCGATGAATCGTTTGGTCCAGCTGAGGATGAACCAATTGAGGAAGTATCCCGGAGTGATGGTGGTTTTAGCCAACCTGAGGCTTGCACTATAGATTTGGTGCGCCCCGATGTAATTCCAGATCTAAAAGGCATTGCAGATGTCATGTTTGCTTCAAAATACCATCAGGAATTCTGCCAGGCTTTCATTACTTCCAGGAGGCATGCCTTGGATGAGTACTTTGTTTTTCTTGGAGTGGAAAAGTTGAGCATTGAGAATGTTCTGAGAATGGATTGGAGTTGCTTGAACTCTGAGATTAAGAAATGGATTCGGGTTGCGAAGATCATCATCAAGGTATATCTCGCTAGCGAAAAGCGTTTGTGCAGGCAGATTCTGGGACAATTTGGATCTGTTTATGAGTCTTCCTTTGTTGAAATATCAAGGAATTTCATGCTGCCCCTATTGAATTTTGGTGAGGCTATTGCAATGGGAACCCATACCCCAGAGAGATTGTTCCGCTTGCTTGATATGTACGAGGTTCTGGAGGATCTTGCTTTGGCCGTAGATATCTTGTTCTTTGAAGAAGCTGGTTATTTCATTAGGAACGAGTTTCAGAAACTGGTAAAGAGATTTGGGCGCACTGTAAGGTCAACATTTCTGGCATTTGAAAGCACCATTGCAACTTATACATCTACAAGCAAGTTCCCTCGAGGGGGAATTCACCATCTCACAAAGTACGTCATGAATTACCTCAAGACGATCACTGGATACCAGGATACTCTTGGTCGGCTTCTTGCAGATGTAAGTTCAGAAGCTCCACCAGATGCTGAACATGATGGCACTTCAGCCCTTACAACTTGTCCGATAGCTTGCCACTTAAGGTCAATAACAGCCGCATTAGAATCCAGCCTGAGGAACAAGTCCAAATTATACAAAGACGTGTCCTTACAACATATTTTCATGATGAATAACATTCATTACATGGTCCAAAAGGTTAAGAGCTCTGAACTAAGCCAATTCTTCGGAGATGAATGGCTTCGCCAAAACATAGGGAAGTTCCGGCATGAAGCTATTTGCTATGAGAGGGCCATTTGGAGTTCAGTCCTTTCTATGCTTAAGGCGGACAGTACGCAACATTGTGCTTTAAGTTCAAAGGCAACCTCAAAGAAAAGATGCATTGATTTCAATACTGCCTTTGAGGAAGTCTATAGAACCCAGACAGGGTGGTATGTCCCAGATCCTCAACTTCGGGAAGATCTACAGATTTCAATTTCTCAGAACCTGGTCCATGCTTACTGGACTTTTATTGGGAAGATCTCATCCACCGTCAGTGAGAAGTGGATCAAGTACACAGTAGATGACCTGGAAGGGTTGATTTTGGATCTTTTCCAAGGTTCCTCAAAATCTTTGTCCAACCATCAACGACGAAATTGAAGGGTTTGAGCTTTAAGCATGTCACTGCAAATATTACTTGTCCGACCTTTTTTTTCTAGGTGTAATCCATGCAATTTGTTTGTCATTAGCAAATTGCTAGTTTCGCGTTATTAAGGCCAGATCTGATCATCACACGAATGAAATGGCTTTTTGTACTATCTGTAAATTTATATGAAATTGAGGGATTTGTTTTGTCAATGCCATTTGCTTTTGCAGTCATGTTCTTTCTAACAGGAAAAATATTTCTGGTAGAGAAGGTCGATACAAATGATCAAACATAACAAATATAGGATGTATCTGCCCCCTTCAGTCTCAAACGCTCCTTAATTATGGCAAAAGCGATGATAAGCTCTGACTCTCCGTCGTCGTGAATTAACACGTTTCATGTTTAATAGAAAGGAGCAATCCAAACAACTGCGCTGATGACTGATTATTATTGCTTCACGTATCTATTGTTTTTATATGGATGCAAGCTTTCTTATTTTAGTTTCTTCACCCACGAGAGCCTCATGCCTGTACCTCTGGCTATCGTTGAACAGTTGCAGAATCAAGTAAAATATATTTGTCCTTTTACCAATCATTGTGAACTTGAAGAAGCCAGATTCTGCGGGTCTTTAGGAAACTGATTCATTGAATGTATAGCAGTTGGCTCATGAAAGGCCACATACTTTTCAGAGTCAACCGAGGGGCAGACTTTATCTTCATTCCTGGCACTCAAGCACAAAAGAAGAAAAAGACCACTAAGAAAAATTCTTTGTGTTCATATAATACAGCATGCGCAATGCAATGTATGTGATTAATCACAAATATAGCAGACAAGACGAAAAGGTGCCTTTTATTCACACGTAACAAGCGACGGGGTCGTGCAAGGTAGAATATTTCAACACCTGGACAATTTTTCTGATGTAACATTCTTGTTTAATTTAGGATGCAAGATAGTGTCTTGGTCACTGTTCCCTGGGTCCCTGGTAATCTAATTCTGCTGCTATTTTTTTTTGTGAAGGCTTTATTTGACACTGATGCATTTAATATCTGAAATGGACTGAACCTTCTCTTTAATATCAGACTAGTCCTTGGATTAAACTCTGTCTCACATTTTCTCATTCTAGACTGTCGGTTCCTAATTGTCTTCCTCGTGTCTCCCTTTTACACTCCTGAGAATTGTTTACACTTTTTTTTCTGTCATAGTGGAATGTTAGACTTCTAGCTCTTCCTTCACAGAATTGTTAATGGTACTACAGGTATAGTGCTGCTGTCTTTTTTCATGGACTTGAGGATCTGGCACTTGAACAGGCAGGTCGTGCAGGCTAAAGAAGCGTATCAGTCTTGGTTTTAGTTTTAGGTTTAGGCTGCTTCTTTGACTAGTTCATGAACAACCAAGCCATATGTTGCAGAAAGCATATTGGGGTGTGACCTGAACATGACATTTGAGCTACTGGAGGGCAAGAATTGTCAACAACACGTGAGACTAAGGATACACTTTCTGAGAGGTCACATTAATTGCATCTCTTGATTTCACCTAGATCCTACGTGTAATCATTAATGCGACATAATAGGACTAGGTTCTCAGGTTAATCTTGTTAATCAGTTCAACTTTAATTCCATATGATAATACAAGACGACGAGAAATTGCCCGGTCAACGGACAATATCTCAAGGCAAGAATTAATTTTTTTTTTGTAACGCTTCTGGATTATCCTTAATTCAATTCAAATGTGGTCTTTTTTTTTTAAAAAAAATATGATTATATGATATTTAGTATTATTAAGTTATGTTTGATTGTTAATGTGTTTAATTGAGGGTAGGTTTTTCAAAAACCTTTCTAATGCTTATGGGGAAATAAAAAGCTAAAACCCCCCGCTTGTAATTTCAAATCGGTTTGTCCCTTTAAATAAGGCTAAGATCTATCCTAAGAAGCCTGAGATTTGTAAACTGTTTTCTTGTGATCGGTTGGTGATTTTTTTTTCCTGTCCAAGGGGGTTGAATCATACAAGTACAGGTGATCGTTTTGGTAAGGATGTCGCCGTCGTTGGTGCCTGGTCTTCGGTCTTCACAGGTGTGAACTCTACCAGAGAACGTGAGGGGGAAACAGAGCAAGCTGAGCTGTTACGGGGCTTTCGCCTTCTTGTTCACAACAAAAAGGATGCGAAACCTGTAGACTACAAGTCGTTTTGACCCCACCCCATTGCTTGTTCCTTTTTAAAGAATTCCCAAGTCCGGGTATATAGAGATGACAGACATTTTAGCAAACAGGAAGTCTCAGGAACTATGTTAGAAATGGTAAAAGTATCATTTTCAATCTTTCTTAATTAAACAGTTTTTTATATTCATTCTTTTAGCACTCCCTACATGCAAGCGATATTCTTCCTACATGCAGGCAACATTCTTCTAATTTAACTTGTGATATTCGTAAAATCAAAATATGAATATAAAAAAATGCTTAATTGAAAACGATTTCAATAAAAGCTTTCTAGGAATTTCCAAATTGAGACAGGTAAAGGTTTTTAGTAAAGGTCTGTAATAAAGATTTCAATAAAAAAATGCTTAATTGAAAACCATTTCAATAAAGGTTTTTTAACTAATCCCTTTTCATGAGCATTATGTTTGTTCTGGTTGAACAACAGTTTGGACCAGCTCATTTGAGACCAAACATGCTTCATTGGGTCTCGTAAGTGTAACAAATGATTAACACAGTTCATTCCTGTTTAATTAATAGTGCCACTTCCAATATTTTAAGAGATATCCAGGGAACGTATTAATACAGATGTTTCCCTAGTAGTAACCAAACTTCAAGGCCAATGTTGTTCATGTATGGCTTCTATGTTATCTACAATCAAGTGACATAGCAGTAAACTGAAAGCTCTTTTCAACACCCCGAATAACACTATAACAATATCCTGCAACAATCTACAGGCTACAAGTTTTCCTCATTTTACAAGACCTACTTTCGACTATCTGAAGTTCTGAACCTCAACCCATGAAAAATGAACCCTTCATCAGTCATCTTTCCAGGCCTAAGCTTCAAAAAAATAGCCCACACAAGATAACGACAGTTATACTCTCCACATCTACCTCACGCCATATCTCATTTGTCCCATCCATGAAATCCTACTCCAGTTATGCAAGAATATACATGACAAAACTTCTCATATCACAAACATGAGCTCTTGGGTTTGAGTCTATGCAAATGCAGAAAACATTTTTGGGAGAACTATCCCCAATTAGGCCTGACCATGCTTGAATATGATATAGTCAGATAGCCAGATTTAAAAAAAATCTGAGATCATGCATATAATAAACTGCATTTGGATGAAAGCAAAGTTAAGCTCCTAAGAAACCTGAATTCCAGTGGAACCAGCAAAAGAACATTCATCACATGACTGCAATATTCTCTTTGACGCATCATGTATTTGTTGTATATCTACACGTTACTACCCCAAGAACAGGAAATTATATTAGAAAATTCACCCAGAAACACACTAATCTAACGCGACGAAATCAGTCAGCCAATAGGGTACATCATGTCCAATTCCTTAGTTGAAGATACATCTTATCACAATGTTGTGACATGGCATCTTTTGCCTCTGAATATGTCGTGTTTAATTAAATGGTTTCAAAAACTATTAGCTCCCATTGTATCTGCATTCCCTGATTATACTTTCCTCTGGGGACTAAAATATTATTGAAAACCAAATGGTTTACAAAGTTACTGCTATTTCAATTGTAATTGTTTATCCAAGGGGTTTCACGGACTCTTTTATATGTAATGTTTAGGCGTCAATAAGCAAGTTCCTTGATTGATCATATTAATCTGACTTCGTTGACCAGAATCATATAAATCTAACTCCAAAACCTACATAATGAAATTATTGTTATTTTTTTAAAAAAAAAAGGCTACGGTAAAACAGATCCTAAACATGCTATACTACAGATATTTTCCAGTCGATGGGGGAATTTTAAAGAAATAAAATTTATGAAGCTGACTGAACTAATTAGTCGAAAGACAGAGAAAGTAAATAATATACAAGTTAAAGAAGAGAGATAATGATTGACAGCCTTCAGCCAGATATGGGACATTAAGCACAGTATATGAAAGGCAGTATGTATTCAAGAAATGAGGGAATATATTTGATAGTCAAATTCCATTCAAGTAATATAATTAACTTCAGAACATCAAGAAATTCAAGGAGCATTGTACCACAAATACCTCAAGCAAGAGCCTGGTCAAAAAATAAAACAACACCCCCAATGTTACTGACACTGGAAGAGCAGGAAGGGCCTTCTGATATAATGCCAAAAGCATCAAAGTGATTCCCAGACCAGCAATAATAGCAAGATAGCATGCATATACTGTCATAAAATCGTACATTGCTGCCCTGCCAACCAAAACACTATAGAAGATGAAATCACCCAACCCTAACTTGATTCCACCAGATGATGCTAGTCCTATTCCCTCCAGCATCAAATTTACATTCGCTTCTTCTGATCTATTTAAAAGGCCATTCATTCCATGGTTAATTAGAGGAGCAGAAAGCTCTGAATCAGTTTCCTGAACTTGCCCCTCTTCCGCTCTGACTAAATTTCTGTCAGCACAGATGCCATAAGAAGTATTAGAATTAATACTTGGATTTGAGACAGCATTTTGCATAACCAAATTTGTTGCATTGGGAGTTCCATCTGGATCACTACCATTCAGATTTGTATTCAGAACAGCATTGTCATTCAGAGTAGAGTTTGATTCATCACTCAGGTTGGGATCAGTTAGATTATTTGAATTCTCAATCCTCCTCCTATCCCTCCATACCCGCCTCTGAGTCACATCAGCCCTTGGGTCTAAATTATCACAGTCGACTGGCCTAGCCTCATAAACCAATGCTGGAATTTCTTCATCTCTCGATATTGCAAGCTCTACCAAAAGCCTGAGTGGTCCAATAGGCAGCAAGACTGCTGCAAGGTCATACAATGCCAAGGCAACCAGTAGCACCCAAGTGGTCCATTCAGGTAACATAGTAAACCAATAAGCGACCAACACTCCAATAAGAACCAAGTACCCTTGCGTGATAACAATTGCCATTTTTGACATAAAGACGGCCAATACGCCAACAACAGCAAAATTGAAGGCAACCAGAGAAAATGTTATGCAATCAATTGGGAGGCTAAAATGTTCAATTAAAAACATTGCAATTTCACTACCCAAGAATCCCAAAACAAGAAAAGAAGAAAAACCCATGTATAGTTTTAAGAATCTGGTGAATCTGAAATAGAAGAGAAGGACCAAAACAAATGTTGCAACAGTAATAGCAAC
Organism: Vachellia pachyceras; assembly: GCA_025593235.1. Lineage (NCBI taxonomy): Eukaryota > Viridiplantae > Streptophyta > Magnoliopsida > Fabales > Fabaceae > Vachellia > Vachellia pachyceras. The sequence goes on from JANTPZ010139136.1 coordinate 15,297, forward strand.
TACGAATGCCAAGGAATTCAAAAGGGCACCTATGAATTTGTCCCAGGAAGAGTCTGTGCTGGTCTCACTGTATGCTATGGTGGCTATACTTGATATTGATGATGTAGCAGAGCTGCCATTGAGAATTGAGACCAGGATTACCACCAAAACCATACAGAGTGATACAGGGGCAAGGATTCTAACAATTTCTTCCCCCATAGAGTCAAGAGCGCTCTGGGATCTTCGGTTTTGGGCCACCGGAGAAGTCAAAGATCGAAAAGATTCAGGCTTTTTTCGAATCACACAGTGTTTAGGCTAATTTATTCGCCGGTCGGTATTTCGGTATTTCCACGATCGCAATGTCTCCGGTTTTGGTTCCGTCGGAAGTGACTACTGCTGACTAATGGATAGGCCGTAGGCGAAACCATAACGACGGCGTATCACACAAATGACGGGGAGTTGATAACTCCGGAAACATCTCAACACTTTCACTACTATCTAACGGATATAAATTCCCTCATACACGATCAACGGTTCTTATTCACTCAAGCTCTCCACGTAGACCTTCCGCTTGAGGTTCCTCCTATATAAACCGAGGGTCAAATGAAAAATCTTGTTTAGGGTTTTAGCATAGTATCACTCTCAGAGAGACATTGGGAAGCACGGGAAGGTACCACACTGGATCACGATGCTTCGTTGAATTTCAGTTCTATCTTTCTCTATATCTGGTCATTTTTTCTGTAGCTCAGATATTCTTTGTCTTGCGATTCGCAAATTTCCTTTATTGTTATATTGTCTCCTCTCGAGGGTTTACTGAGATAGGCCAATAGCGGATTCAAGTGTGATCTGAAAGTGTGGCTCTTTCTTGAATCGAATATTTTCTTTCTCGTTTTTTATCATGCTATATGTACGTTGTATTTTCATGTGTGATTAATGGAGGTACTCTTTGTAATGAATGAAAAGTTTGACAAACGGAAATGGAAAAACGGTTTAGGTATTTACTTTTTTTAGAGGTGGGGGGGGGATTTGTGCCTCAGGTGGCTATGAGCATCTTAGAATCGTACAGTTTATTCACCTACTAACTTTAAATCTTGTTTCGGACGTGAACGGGAAAATGATCGTAAATAATCGGATAAATTTTTGCAGTTCATTAAGACTTTCTCGAGGGTTGTGTTGGAAACCGCTTTCTCATTTTGCAGGCATGAATTCAATTTGAAATATTGTATGTATCTTGTGTATTGATAATTATCATACCTAATATTACTCATCAACGTTTACAGTTCTCGCAGATTATAGGATGGCTTTCTTTGGTAGAGTTGGGAATATACTAAGACAGGCTGCAAATAAGCAGCTCAGTTCAGAATTACGTTCAGCTCCATCTACTTTTAAGGCTATACGGTGCATGTCATCTGCTGCGAGTTCAAGGGTGTTTGTAGGAGGTGGATTTTGAATTACTTTTTCATTTGCAATCACGGCCTTCTCTTTATGTTTTCCAAGTTAATAATGATGATATTTATATGCATATGACATTTCTTGTTGTAGGACTGTCATATTCCACTGATGAGCAGAGTTTGAGGGAGGCTTTTGCGAAATATGGTGAAATAGCTGATGGTAAATTGTTAAGATTTCTGTTTATTGATTGTTAACTTTTGTTTTTGGCTTGATAGTACTTCTGTCGAACTTTTTGGTGTTAATTTTTGTATTAATATCTTTTTGATCTCATAAACTTTGTAGCAAGAATAATTACGGATCGTGACTCTGGTAGATCTAGAGGGTTTTTGCCTTTGTCACTTTCACATCAGTTGAGGAGGCATCAAGTGCCATTCAGGCCTTAGATGGACAGGTAATGGAGCCTTGTTATTCTTGGGGGTTAGAGTCTCATCAGTTGGTGTATCATATTCATATCCGCATTATAGATGCTTTGAAGCCACGTAAGCTATGAACTTTTCGGGTGTTGCATCATGAGTGGTGCATGATCTCTGTGCTTAAGTAGCAGTTGCTATTTTTTTATAATGTTGAAATAGTTTGTTTTAGCCCTAATACATGCCCTTAGAAAGGTGGTAATTGTTCATTTGGTACACTCATCATAATTTGCTCATAGCACATCAAGAATTTATACAATACCAACCATTAGGGAATTACTTCTTTACCTGAATACTATAGCGGATGTTTCCTTCTTTACATCCTAAAATCATGTATTTCTTTTTATTGCTTATCATTTTCCTAGGACCTTCATGGTCGCCAAGTTCGGGTAAATTATGCTAATGAGAGGCCACGATATGGTGGTGGTGGTGATTATGGCAATGCTCCATATGGTGCTGGTGCTGGCTATGGAGGCGGTTATGGTAACCCTTCCTATGGTGGTTCTGGTGCATATGGTGGCAATGCCGCAGGAGGTTATGGTGGTGGATATAGTGAAGGAAGCTATGGTTCGGGTGGCAATTTTGGTGGCAGCACTGGCAATAACTACGCTTCTAACAATTTTGGAGCCGGGGCTGCAGGTGGCAGTTTTGCAAATGATGGTAACTTTGTAAGTGGAAGCCCTTATGCTGGGGGAAGTTCTGGAGGATATGGTGGTAACAGTGGAAGTGGAGCTGCTGCTGACAGCTTTGGAACTGGTAGTGCTGGTGGTGGTTTCAGTGGAAGCAATTATGTAAATGATGGAAACTTTGCAGGTGGAAGCACTTATGCTGGTGTTAGCAGTGGAGGATATGGTGGCAACAGTGGGAACTTTGGTGTTTCTGGTGGTGGTGGAGGTAGTGATGACTATGGAAGTGCTCCTAGTTTTGATGCTCCAGCGAGCAGTGGCAGTGATAGCTTTGGCAATGCTGCTGGATTTGGCAGCAGTGGCAACTTTGGCAGTTCGGCCGATTTTGGTAGCAGTGGAGGTCCAGGTTCAGGCAGCAGCTTTGCTGGTGGATATGATGGAGACATTGGCAGCAGGGGTCAATTGGATGGCAAAGAAAGCGGCAATATGGTTCAGGATGTTGGAGATTTTGGAACAATAGAGGAAAACTTCCGAGATGATGATGCTGGTAATTTTGCCAAGAGGGCTTGAAGTCTTGTAGGGGTCATGGATTTGCGCTGCTTTCTTGACCAGTCCTCTTTGAAGCTGTGTTGGATGGCATATGGATGGACCAGTGCCTGTTGAAGTTTTTCAAGCAATTTCAGTAAGACAAAGCAGGGAAGAAAGTAATTTCAAAGGCGATTTTTCTTGTAGTTCTTATTCTAAGAAAAGGGCAAGTAGCATCTGTTACGTAATTTGAGGCGATTTTTACATTTGGCCACATTGGAATCTTTAATTCAGCTTGTAAATCGATGCTTGAGGTGAACTTCTATAGCAATAATTCTTGGCTGACGTGGATCTTTAAGATGTGCCCTTCTAAAGGCACTATACTCCATTTACTATTCCTTTTTGTCGATCTCCTCTAGTATCGCTGCAGCAGATGCAGTTTTTTTTTGGTTCAGCTCCTATGTTGTCTTATGAAGACTAATGGTTTGCCAAATTATATGAACTCAGGACTGGTTAATTTTCTGCTCTGATCTGAGAGTTGAACTTGGCTGTTCCTGTCGTTTCCTGAATGGTTTGGTTTATATATCAGCAAGGATATGCTCCTTATTTTATAATATTAAAATTTTGCTGATTCCTTCAGAAAAGATCCAGAGAATCTCTTCAAAAATAATAACATCAGTGTTTTGTTCTAGTCATTAAACTACCTCTCCAGTTCCTCAAAAACTCAGCTTTTTATGTACGGGGTAAAATGCGATTGACTTGTCTCTCCAAAAGTTATTCCTCCTTTGCTCCAACAACCAAGATACACTTGACAGCATTACGCAACTGCAAATTGTAGTATTTGATTTTTTTTGGTTACCCGTTCAATCTCTGGAGTTTCGTCCTAACTAATCCGGACTCGACCTGCGTCGCGCACCTGGGAAAGGTGGGAAGGTCTCCCAACGGTGGTTGCTGCATTCACAAGGCTCGAACTCGAGACTTGCTAAAGTTGGAACAAGCCGCTTACCATTTGATCCAACTAACCGTTGGTCGTAGTTTTTTATTTTGATTAGATGCAACGAGTCAACCATGGGAATATATAACTTCAGCCTTTTTTTTGTATAAACCATCCGGTATCCTGGGGTATCCTGGATTCATTGCCCGTCCCATACTAATCCGGACCCCCCGCTAGGAGACCTTACGGTGGTAGCGAGGTACTGATGGGACAACCTCTTTGAGGTTGCGTTAATTATCACGGCTTTCACTCCCCAGGGTTTGAACCCTCGCCCTGATGAATGCTGGTAGTAGCCCTTGCCAACTCTACCGAACGCCCATTGGTATAACTTCAGCCTTTGAATACACTGCTTTGGTTTTTTACACTTAAGCCCAACAATGTAGATCAGAGCTGTGAGCTCATTGAGCTTATATGGGACCGGCCCAAATATATCCTGACTTCGGCCCAAACCCGGTTTTCACAAAGCCATTTGGAAATGGAAACCCTACCCAAAACCCCGTTAATACTCTCAAGCATCGTCTTCCTCAGTCTCCGCCCACCTTCCTCTCCAGCATGGCTGCCGCGGCTAGGCCTCTCGTCACCGTGCAAACCCTAGAGGGCGATATGGCGACCGACGA
>JANTPZ010139139.1:0-19121 GCA_025593235.1 Vachellia pachyceras
GATGGAATGGAGGTCGCCGCTGAAGAGAGGTCTCGTGTTCTCCTTGCGTGCGTGCGTTTCTGTGTGGTTGAGTGTGCGTGCAAGGAACAGCTCTCCCCCTGGAACCAGGAGTGAAGCTCTCGACAATGGAGGTGGTCACCTGCGGCTGTGCTTCCTCTGTTCTCTCCGACGTTCGTGCGTGGTCAAGGGCTGGAGTTTGGCCGAGCGATCGAAGGAGAGAACTCTCCAGGTCTCGACGTCTCTGGTCTCCTCGTGGTCTCGTACGTTGGTTGTGAGGAAGATGGAATGAATGAGGAATGATGGAGCCGAGGGCTTTTTTTTTTGGAAGGATGGAGTGGCTCTGTATATATATGGTGTGGTCGTGGAGAGAGAGAGCTGAGAAAATGTGGTCACGAGATCCCAAAATTCAGGCTTGCGGCGTCGTGAAGCTGCTGTGATCCAAGAATATATGAGTGGAGTGTGGTTCAAATATTAGGGTTACGTCTCCAAAAATGAATCCCCTCAAGTTCGCCGCTTTCTGTTATTTCTTCGATTTGCCAGATTTCCTTTAAGTAAAAATTAAGCACAAAAAAATATCAAAAGTTTAAAAAAACGATTGTATGAATAAATAATCAATTTAAGACTATTTTACCCCTAATTGTGTTTAATTCTATGAAATCGTCCTTATTTCGAATTAGTGCTTACTTTATGTAATTTTAATCTAGAAAATTGGTTAAAATCCCTCAATTATCTATGAAAAAGCGTGTGAAAATATGGTTCGAAATCCATCAAATAAATAATAAAGTTTGAAAAATAAATGGGTTAAATGGGTAGCATAAAATATTTATCAACCCATAAACAATTACATTCAAATAAAATTTTAGAAAAGAAAAGGGAATTAAATATTTGCTGACCGAATAAAAAAAGGTGATTATATTTGAAAATTAAATATTTTGAAATCCATAAATAAATAATGAAATTCTTAGAATAAAAAAATAAATTAATTTTATGAGTAATATGAAATATTTGTCGACCCTCAACTGAAATTTTAAAAAATAAAATTCAAAATATTTGTTGACAGAATAAAAACAGAAGATTAATTTGGAAATTGCAGATTTCGAAATCCATCAAGAAAATAATAAAATCATTACAATATTAACATTTAAAATTAATGCTATTTAATGAGGAGCATAAAATCTCTGCCAACTCTCAAATAAATACATTCAAATTAAATTTTGAAGCAAAAAGGTGATTCATCATGAAACTACAAATTTTCAATTTTTAAATCCAAGGGAAATTTTGATAAAATATCCGGGTGAAAATGAGAAGGAATAAAAGAGTCAAAATATTAGTTGACAAAATAAAAAAAGGTGATTAATTTAAAAATTGCAAATTTTGAAATCTATCAAAGAAATTACAATAATTATTTACGATTATAAAATATTTGTCAACTCATGTTTAAATAAATTTTTTTAAAAATGCAAGGGATCATAAAATGCAAATTTCTAATTTTAAATCAAAGTGGAAAAAGGATAAAATTTTAAAACTAAATCGATTTAATGAGTGGCACAAACTATATGTCAACTTTAACGTTTAATAAAATTTTAAAAGAGGGCAATCCATCATAAAGCTGCAATTTTTTAATTTTATAAACCAAAGTGAAAAATTTGATCAAAAATCCAGGTGAAAAATTCAAAATATTCGTTGATAAAATAAAAAAAAGGTGATTAACTTGAAAATTGCAAATTTTGAAATCCAACAAAGAAATTGCAAGAATTATGTACGATGATAAAATTGAATTTAATGATTAACATAAAATATTTGTCAACTCACGTTCAAACAAAATTTTTTAAAAAGGCAACAAATCAGAAAACTGCAAATTTCTAATTTTAAATCAAAGTGGAAAAAAGATAAAATTTTAAAACTAAATCGATTTAATGAGTAGCATTAACTATTTGTCAACTTTAACGTTTAAATAATTTTTTTTAAAAAGGTTATGCATCAGAAAGCAGCAATTTTTTTAATTTCATGAACCAAAGTGAAAAATTTGATCAAAAATCCAGGTGAAAAAGAGAAGGAACAAAAAAGTCAAAATATTTGTCGAGAATTAAAAAGGTGATTAATTTGAAAATTACTTATTTCAAAATCCATAAAAAACTAATAAAATCATTAGGATAAAAAATTCAAAAATTAAATGAATTTAAGGAGAGAGGTAATGGATATTTTTAATTTTAAAATCGAGCTAAAGAACAAAATAATTATAGATTTCGAAATCCATCAAGAAAATAATAAAATTTAAAATTTAAATCCTTTAATGTGAAGCATAAAATCATTGCCAATTCCCAGATAATTATATTCAAAATAAATTTTAAAACAGAAGGGTAATTCATCATAAAATTGCAAATTTTTAATTCTAAAATCCAAGGGAAAAATTTGATCAAAAACTCCAGGTGAAAAAAAAAGAGAAGAAACAAAAAAGTCAAAATATTCGTAGACAAGATAAAATATTTGTTTTCTCTCAAATGAAATTTTAAAAGAGAACGGTAAAGGAATATAAAAGTGCCAATTTTTAAATCAAAATGAAAAAAAGGAGAAGGAACAAATTAAAAAAGTCAGTATACTTGTTGACAGAATAAAAACAGCAGATCAATTTAAAAATTACAGATTTCGAAATCCATCATGAAAATAATAAAATTGTTTCAATAACAAACTTTAAAAATCAAATGAATTTAATGATGCTCAAATAATTAATTTCAAATAAAAGTTTAAAACAAAACGGTAATGCATAATACAACAGAAAATTATCAATTTTAAATCCAAGAGAGAAAATGACAACAAAAAATTCAAAATATTTGTTGACAAAGTAAAAAATAGGTGATGAATTAAAAAAATTAAAGATTTCGAAATCCATCAAACTGAAAATTTTTAATTTTTAAGAAGTCAAAATAATTGTTGACAGAATAAGAAAAGGTGATTAGTTTGAAAATTACATATTTCAAAATCCATCAAATAAATAATAAAACTCTTAGAATACAAAATTAAAAAATAAATGAATTTAATGAGAAATATAAATTATTTGTCGACCCTTCACTAAAATTGAAAAACAGAATGGCAATGGATCATCAAAACTGCAAATTTTTAATTTTTAAAAACTGGGAAAAAAAGTGAAAATATTGGTTGATAGTATATAAGCAAGAGATTAATTTGGAAAAACGGTGGTTTGGAAAACTATTAGTCAATTAAAAACAATTCTACACAGTTAAAATAAAACCCATATCATATAATTACCTCGAATGGTGTAAAATCACTTAAAGAAAATAATTAAATTATTATGATAATAAAATTTAAAAAATAAATAAATTTAATGGGGAGTATAAAATCTTTGTCAACTCTCAAATAATAACATTAAAATTAAATTTCAAAACAAAAGGGTAATACTTCATAAAACTGCAATTTTTATTTCTTAAATCCAAGTGAAAATTTAGATAAAAAAACTCCAGGTAAAAAAGAGAAGGAACAAAGGAATCAAAATATAAGTTGATAAAATAAAAAGCGTGACTAATTTGAAAATTACAGATTTCAAAACCTGTCAAACAAATTATAAAAATTTACTATAATCAAATTTAAAAAAATTATTGAATCTATTAAGCGGCGTAGAATATTTGTCAACTCTAACTACGTTCAAATAAATTTTTTTAAAAAAGGTATTACATCATAAAGTAAAAAAAGGAGACCCAACAAAAAAGTCAAAATATTTGTTGAGAGAATAAAAATGAGATTAATTTGAAAATTACATATTTCACAATCCACCAAAAACCTAATAAAGTTGATAAAAAACTAATACTTATTAGGATAAAAATTCAAAAATTAAATAAATTTAAGGAGTAGCATAAAATTTTTGTCACCTCCAAATGAAATTTTTTTTAAAAAATAGGTAATGGATCATAAAAATATAAATTTTTAACTTTAAAATCGAAGTAAAAAAAGTTGGGAAAACACATTTTTTCACACGATAAAAGCAAGAGATTTATTTGGAAATTACAGCTTTCGAAATCCTTCAAGAAAGTAATAAATTTATTACGACAATAAAATTAAAAATTAAATCAATTCAATGAGAAGCATAAAAACTTTGACAACTCTCAATGCATTCAAATTAAATCAAATTTTAAAATAAAAATTTTATTCATCATGAAACTGAAATTTTTATTTTTAAATCCAAGTGAAAGATTTGATCAAAAATAAAGGTGATAATTAGAGAAGGAATAAAAAATTCATAATCTTCACTAACAGAACAAAAAAGGTGATAATTTTGAAAATCAAATCAATAAACAAATTATAAAAATTATTACTGATAATAAAATTTTAAAAAAACATTTAATTTACTGAGTAGCATAAAATATTTGTACACTCTAGAAACAATTACGCTCAAATAAACATTTTTAAAAAATGTAATGCATAAAAAACTTCAAATTTTTACTTCTAAAATCCAAGTCAGAAAAGGAGGTCCAAAAAAAGTCAAATACTTCTTGAGAGAATAAAAAAGGTGAATAATTTAAAAATGACATGTTTCGAAATCCATCAAAAAAATAATAAAATTATTAGGATAAAAATTAAAAAATTAAATGAAATTGATGAGTAACATAAAATATTTGTCATCTCTCAAATGAAATTTTTAAATCAAAATGAAAACAGGAGAAGGAACAAAAAAGTCAAATTATTTGTTGGCAAAATAAAAAGGAGATTAATTTAGAAATTACAGATTTCGAAATCCATCAAGTAAATAATGAAATTTTTAGATAACAAACTTTAAATATAAAATGAATTTAATGATTCTCTAATAGTTAATTTCAAATAAAAGTTTGAAACAACGGTAATGCATGATACAACAGAAAATTATCAATTTTTAAATCCAAGAGGGAAAATGACAACAAAAAATTCAAAATATTTGTTGACAAAGTAAATAATAGGTGATCAATTAAAAAAATTAAAGATTTCGAAATCCATCAAACTACAAATTTTTAAACTTTACAGCAAAAGAAAATGGCAGAATAAAGAAGTCAAAATATTTGTTTACAGAATAAAAAAAGGTGATTAGTTTGAAAATTACATATTTCAAAATCCATCAAATAAATAATAAAATTCTTAGGATAAGAAATTAAAATTTAAATGAATTTAATGAGGAATATAAAATATTTGTCTACCCTCCACTGAAATTTAAAAACAAAATGGTAATGGATCATAAAAATGCAAATTTTTAATTTTTAAAAACTGGAAAAAAGGAAAAAGTTCAAAATATTTGTTGATGCTATAGCAATAGGAGATTAATTTGGAAAAAAAGGTGGATTGGCAAACTATTAGAATCAATTAAAAACATTTTTACACATTTAGAGATAAAAACCCATATTATATAATTACTACTTAAAGAAAATAATAAAATTATTACGATAATAAAATTTAAAAATTAAATAAAGTTAATGAGGAGAAGAAAATCTTTGCCAACTCTCAAATAATTACATTCAAAATAAATTTTAAAACAAAAGGGTAATACTAAGTTGACAATTTTATTTTTTAAATCTAGGTGAAAAAAGAGAAGGAACAAAAGAATCAAAATATAAGTTGACAAAATAAAAAACGTGACTAATTTGAAAATTACAGATTCCAAAACTGGTCGAACAAATTATAAAAATTTAATATAATAAAATTATTGAATTTAATGCTGCAAATTTTTGTCAACTCTAACAACGTTCAAATAAAATTTTAAAAAATGTAATACGTCATAAAGATGCAAATTTTTAATTTTTTTAAGACATAGTAAAAAAGGAGACCAAACAAAAAGGTCAAAATAATTTTTGAGAGAATAAAAGGAGATTAATTTGAAAATTACATATTTCTTAATACATCAAAAAACTAATGAAGTTGATAAAAACTAATAAACTTATTAGGATAAAAAAATTTAAAAATCAAATAAATTTAAGGAGTAGCATAAAATTTTTGTCACATCCCAAATGAAAATTTAAAACAAACTGAAAAAAGAACTTTAAAATCGAACTGAAAAAAGAAGGGGAAAACACATATTTTTTCACACAATAAAAGCAAGAGATTTATTTGGAAATTGAAGCTTTCGAAGTCCATCAAGAAAGTAATAAATTTATTAGGACAATAAAAATTATAAATTAAAAATTATATCAATTTAATGAGTAGCATTAAAACTTTGACAACTCTCAATGCATTCAAATTAAATCAAACTTTAAGTTAAAAATTTTATTCATCATAAAACTGAAAATTTTTATTTTTAAATCCAAGTGAAAAATTTGATCAAAAATCAAGAAAATAATAAAATTATTACAATAATAAATTAATGAATATATCAATTTAATTAATAGCATAAAATCTTTTCCAACTCTCAAACAATTACAATCAAATTAAATTTTAAAACAAAAAGATAACTGCTCATAAAACTGCAAATTTTTAATTTTAAATTCAAGTGAAAATTTGATCAAGAAAGAGAAGGAACAAAAATGTCAATTTTAAAACAAAAGGTAATTCATCATAAAACTGCAAAATTTTAACTATAAATCCAATTGAAGATTTGGCCATATAATCCAGATGAAGCAAGAGAAGGAACAAAAAAAGGTGATTAATTTGAAAATAACAATTTTCAAAATACAACAAAGAAATAATAAAATTAATAAGATGATTAAATTAAAAAAAATCAATTGAAGTTAATGAGTAGCATAAAATATTTGTCATCCCCAAAACAATTACATTTGAATAAAACTTATAAGCTAAAAGGTAATAGATAGTAAATATGCAAATTTTTAATTTTTAAATCAATGCGAAAAAGGAGACAGAATAAGAAAGTAAAGAATATTGGTTGATAGAATAAAAAGAAGGCGATCAGTCTGAAAAGAACATATTTCGAAATTCATCAGCAATCCATAGATCAAATAATGAAGTCAAAATATTCCTTGACCATCCAAAACAAAATTGTAACAAAAAACGTGATAATTATGAAATAACAGATTTTTCAATAAAAAATAATAAAAATAAGAAGGAAAGGTCATTATTAAGCAAATCATTGTTAACATATTATTTTTAATGTAATATATTTAAATGCCAAATATTCGTTAATATAAGAAATTTATTTCATAATCAGATTTAAAATAACAACATATTCAGTTTTAAAATAAGAGCATACCTTAGATTTAGAGGACCATGTGCTTGCGTTGTTGGGCACTCCAATTGAATGTGGAGCGGTGCTCGGTAGCTGAGAGGGCACAACAAGGTTATGGGGTTGTGTTTCCAGAAAACAATACAAATGAAATTATTCGTTAATTATAAAATATTTATTAATAACCACACCACACAAACACCAATCGTTAATTATATAATCAATTATAGTACAGAAAATAAAAATACAAAGTGAATACATTGATCCCAGAAAGCACAAAATCACTGGCACCACCAATCATATGAATGCCCAGTAACATTCACAATACAAATTGCAACTAACCCAGAAAGAAGAGAGTAATCAAAATCAAAAATTGCAACTAACCCAGAAAAAAGAGAGTAATCAAAATAAAAAAAAAGTTGAATATCAGACACTGAAGACATCCAAGCTTTCAAACCAAAGCTGCACAAGCAATTGAATATAGTAATTCAGAAATAGGAACAACCATAAAGAAGAACAACTTCAAACTCCTTCCCCTTGATAGAAAGGGGACAACATTGAAATAAACAACCACAACGATCTGGCAATTGTCAAATGAGTAAACCCATAAATTAGACCCAACGAGGCATCCAAACTTCCAAGCAGAGAATGAACAAACCAAAGAAAATAACACAACAATGTCAATGTCCACTAACTATCACACCTCAACAACGACAAACACAACATGAATACATCCGATAAAGAGGAGGCAAACCACGAACTCGATCCCCTTAATAGCAAACAAAAGTAATCACCCTAAACAACCCAAAAAAGCTTCCAGCAATCACGTTGAACAAAATCCTCTAACGCAGTTGAACATAAAAAAGCAGCCAAAAATGCGAAAATTCCTTCATACTCAAGGGAAAAGACTCGTAAAGATACGAAATTTAAACCCAGAATACCCTTTTTTCAAAGTCGGTGATATATTACATGGCGTCAGCCCACATCCACCATAAACTAAGAAAGATAGGGTAACCACAAATTCATACCTTTAATTGAAAACAAAAGCAATCACCATCAACAAAATAAAAACCCTATGAGGCTTTCAAAAGACATACGAGCAATTAATGAAATACAAGCAAACACAGTGAATAAAACCTAGAAACGTAAGGCAAGTGCAACAAAATCAAAAGAATAAACCCATAAATTAGAACAATCTAAAACAGTCACATGGGTAAAGCCATAAAAGCACAACAATATCTGTTAAGAATCACAGCCCAAAAATGTCAAACATAAATTAAATAAAGCCAAGAAAGACAAGGCACACAAGAGTAATCACCATAAACAAAATAAGACCCTATCAGGTTTTCAAACGACTTATGAGGAAGAAATAAAATACAGGCAAACACTATGAATAAAACATAGAAACGTGAGGCGACTCCGAACTCAATCCCCTAAATAGCAAACAAAAGTAATCATCCTAAACAACCACAAAAAGCTTCCAGCAATCACGGTACACAAAATCATTTAACGTAGTTGAACATCAAAGGCGCCAAAGATGCGAAAATTCCTTGATACACAAGGGAAGAGACTCAAAAAGATGCGAAATTTAAACCCACAGCAAGTACGAATGCCCTTTTCCCAAAGTCGGTGATACATTACACCTTGACAGAGCTGCCCAGATCCACCAGCCCGCGGCATCACATCAACCAACCGGGAACGGACAGAATGGATAGACGTCGGCGTTATTGGAGAGGAACGCAACTGGAAACAAACAGCGCGTTGATGGGGAATGATAGGGAGGGAAGGGCTAGAACTTATAAGCAAGAAGACGGAAGATGGGTAGGCAAAAAGGGATAGAGTGAGGCGCAAGGTTTCTTGTTTAATACCTTTTTAATAAAAACTTTTGGCTATTCCCTTTTTAACCGTTTTAAACGGGAACGAGAGCGCCGTTTCAAGAGTTTTTTTTGTTCCCTTTTTAATCAAAAGTTTATAATTATTTGCCTTCCAAATTTAGGTTTGAGGCTAAAATTTAAATTTGTTTAAGTATTAATATTTTTCAAAAAAAGTTATTTTAGATATAAAACTTCGGTTTAAAACATAGGTTTTGAAAAGTTATTTTTTTGTCAAATTACATCATCTTTCCTTTTAGATTTTTTATTTCCTATTTTTTTATTTCATTCTCTTTCCTACCTACTTTTTGTCTCGAATTCCATAAAATTTAATAACTTCTCAAACACAATATTTTAAAACCTAGGTTTTATGTCAGAATCCGTAAAAACTATTCTTCAAAATCTATTCTCTAAAATATAGGTTTTACCTTAAAATCCGTAAAAGTTATTCTGAAATGGACTTTCAAACAAATCCTAAGTCGGTGATACATTTTTGGCTGGTTTTTATTTATGTTGATCCCTTTTTTAACGAAATTTAATAGGAAAAACAAAAACAGAAACTTTTGAAATGGCGCTCTCGCTCCCATTTAAAACACTTTTAATGGGCATTTTTGGAAAATAAAAAAGCCATCTTTTTGGTTCCACCATAAAGTACATAGTTTCTTTTTGATTAAATTTTAACTTGATCCCTTAAATTTAAAAACAAACTTTTAATCCTTTTATCTTAATACTATTATTTTCATTTAGGAAAAAATGTTGACTTGATAAATTTAAATGGTGATTATGTAGTTAAATAATGATAAAATATTATTAAAATTCAAAATAAATTAATAATTAAACTTTAAACATATTATATTAGCATTTAATTGCAAAATTTGTTAACTGAACAGTTTCTGTTAAAAAAACTAACAACGTTAAAGGAAAAGAACTAAAAGCATAATTTTTAAAATGAAGGGACTAATTAAAATGAAACTCATTGCAAATTTAAATTATCAAATATATGCTTTAACCTTATTTAAAAAAACTGTTTGAGAAAAAAAATAAGAAAACAAAAATAATTGGGGCCCATTTATTTCTTTTCTAGAAATAGATTTTTGTTTTTTAAAAACAAAAGGACTTGTTTAAAGTTTATGGATTTGGTAATCAAATCCAAAGCACACAAGACACACGCCTAAACACCACTAGAAGAGGATGAGATTTGATTTAATCAGAATTATGAAAAATTACGACATTTGAATGTTGATAGAATCTAGTTGGTATATAACAATTGTCCATTTGGTCGCTAAAATGTCTCATAATATTCACCCAAAACATGAGTCGAATTTTTTGTTTTGCAGATAAAAATGCAGTTGTTTAAAGCTACTATTAATATTTGAAGGTACAATAGTTATATCAGTGATTTCCCTTTAAAGAAATCACCTTTTTCTCAAGCTTTCGGATATGAAATTGGATGATGATACCAATCTTGCTTAACGAGTTATGTAACACATTCTGTTTTTCAGAAACAGAGAGACTTGATAGACAAATAGTTAAATTGTGTGTGTTTGGGAACTCTGTTTTGAGGAAAGAGTTTCGTTGAGAAAAAGGAGTTTTCAGATTTTTAGATGGTTTTACAGATTTCAAAATGATTTTCATGAATTTCGAGATGGTTTTTTTTACAGATTTTGAGATGGTTTTATCTCGATTTACGTGTACTGTTTTTGAAACTAAGTTCTTAAACAAGCACAATACCATTACCTAGACAGCTGAAACAATCAATGTCAGATATACCCGGATGTCTTGGACTGCGTAAGAAACGCATTCTTCACAAGCCTGGACGGTGACATGGACAAGGCACTGGAAGATGCCGTAGGCGGTGGCGCTGGGGTTGTTTTCCTGCCTGGCGGTGGTGTTGTAAAATCCATTATCACTTTGATTGGCATTAGAAGCAAGGGAGGAAAGTACGAGATTAACGTTTTTCTGAAATGTGCTGTTCTGGGAATAAGTGAAAGGAGAACAGAAGTTAGTTTGTCCTTTTGGCTGTAACAACCAAAAGGATCTCAAGGAAAAGAAGAAGAAAGAGTTTCGGAGAAGTCATGAAGCGACACATTTTGTGATGATCAATCTCACCTTAACATGTGGAGTTAGGTGAAGGATAAATTCAATTCTTTGATCGAGCCCCGCAGTGTACTCCAACATTAGTGGGTCTCACATGAACCAATTAACGAATCGTGACGTAAATTGAATTTGTTTAGTTTAATTTGTTAAGGAAGTTAAATGCATTAATTAAATTATTTATATTTATTGTTTTTATTTAAATTAATTTGCTTGACTTATAAACTAATATATAAATTAATTATATGCATAAATATATTTAAGTAATGTATTTAACTTTTTTAATCTCCTTAATAGAAATTAACCACATCTTATATTAAAAAATAATACACTTGAAAGAATATTGGATCGGATGTGCCAGGAGCATACAGAAATAAAATGGTCAGAATACAACTAGTATTATTGTCAGGTTAACCGTTAAAAACCGATTAAGCCTAGTGTATGTATGCTCGTTAACTGAAATAGTGATCTTAGTTGCTACTGGATTGTATTTTTTTAGCTGAATAAGTCATTTTTGTCTCTTGCGATGATTCTAGATATAAATGAATGTATATCTCGACTGAAATATAAGCCATGACAGACATTCGATCATATACGTTGCACACTTTAGGTGCTATTCGGAGCTTGAAAATTTGTCTTTCAACACTGATTTATTAGGGATATATGGTCATTGTTTAATGTATGTACTGTGAAGCTACGCACACAAACACATTGCTTCATATAATTTGTCAATAAGAACTCCATCGTCCTTCCTCACTTCCCAATTTTCTTCCCCACTTTTCTTTTCCTTCCCATCCAAACATAGAAAAATTTTATTTCATGTCAATTTTCTTTTCTCCATGCTTTTCACTCCATCCAAACAGAGGGTTGATATGAGAATCAATGAACACTACAACAAAATGTACTTTTTACGTCCGATTTTTAATCCAATTGATGCCCTTTTTAGGGGGTGTATATGTGAGAGGAGTAGAAAGTTAGGGCATACGGCACTATATATCATGTAAAACGCCGTAGGCTTGACCTACGGCGCCCTGTATTTCAATATAGGGCGCCGTAGGGTACACCTTACGGCGCCGTAAGTATTATTTTTAAAAAAAGTTCCTTTCACCCCGTTCCGTTCATCCTTGCCGTTAGTAACCGTAACCTTGGCCGTAATCTCAATGAAAATCTCTTTCTAAAGCTAATTCCTTCCCTTTTACCACAGTTGGTCCTTACATCTCCCCTACTTCCATTCATCAAAGATTCAATTCCATTGTTATGGAAAAGATCATGTTGACAACGAGAATTAAAACGATTTGGACATGTTCGATGAGAGTACCCAATTCTCCGATTGTAGAGCAACCCATGTTGTTGAGATTTGAAGTGTTGATTAAACCTCACAGAAGGAAAATGAAACGAGCGAGTGCAACAGCCGCCATGAGACCCAAAGTATCTTGTTTGTGCTATACTAACTCCGAAAATATCGTGGTTAATAGATAAACCAGCACTATAAGTAGCAGAAAACCAAGCCATACCTCAAAGAACACAGATCCGAGTAGATCCGGCATCAAGAACCAAAACGACTACAGATCCGAGTAGATCCGGCATCAATGTGGCCCTTGCCGGTCTCGGCATTTTCGACGAGCTCCGACTATTACAACTCCAACAGTACTGTATCTCCCCTGCAAAATGAGCTCGCAGATTCAATCCCAGCGACCCAAACCAAGAAATTCAGCATAACGACAAGCCCCTTAAAAATCAGAATCCCATAAACCCGCGAAAAACAATACTGACAGGCCAAATTGAGCAGAACCACAGGTCTCAGGAAAATTGAAAGAGGATAATCTACGGAAAGTGAGGAAGAAGAATAGGATTAGTTACCAAAAGTTCGGGAACTTTGAGCTGCATCTCCCCATTAATCTAGGCAGTTACCCATTAATCTATGCCAGAATCCCCTCCCCCCTCTCTGAGCTGATTGAGCTTCAGCTATTGATGCTGCAGAGGAAATACAAGAGAAAGCAGGAAACTTGAGTTTGGTTTCGTAGAAGTCACAGAGGAAGCAAGTGGGAAAAAGTAGGTTCTTGATAGGAAAGGAGTGAAATTTATTGACGAACCATAGGAAGAATTGGTGGTGGTGCCTTCATGTATTGGGAACAAAGGAAAGGGAACGCAGATAAAAGAAGCGGTCCTTTTTGGCTTCGTCTGTGCGGTCCCAAGAACCGCATAAGCGAGGGCAGAGCGACGAGGACGAGCAAACTTCAAATATCAAGGGTGCCCTTTTGGCGCCCTATATTCAATATAGGGAGCCAAAGGGTGCCTTATGGTGCCTTTAATATAGGGCGCCAAAGGGTATCTTATGGCGTCCTATCTTATGAAAGGGCACTATAAGACCCATTTTTGGCGCCCTATCTTTAATATAGGGCGCCATAAGCCCACTTTTAGCACCCTATATTGAAAGTAGGGTGTGTAAACTCGAATCTTCGTTCTGCCTTATGGCGCCCTATCCATATATAAGGCGCCCTATGGCGCCCTTTCCTTGGGATAGGGCGCCATAGGGCTCCCACTCGTCTAACGGGGCGCCATAGGGGCCTAATCATTTATTATAATTACAAAAATGACACCGCCTTCATCTTTTATTCCCCTTTTAAAAAAGGACGCAAATTTCAGGCGCCAAAACTATACTCCGTAGTAGTACCACCACTATAAATGGCCATGACCATTCCTTTTCTTCTTCTTTTGGTAGAAAAAGCTTAAGTAAGTTGGGTCTCAAAGCTCACTAGGGTTTAGACCACCAACCAACAAAGTTTTCACATTAACAACGGGGATTTGAATTCACTACTTTATAAATTATGGCTTTTAAATGGAAATTGTAATTCATTAATTCAAGAGAGAAATAACATATACATAAAGTACAACAACTACCACTACTACAAAAAGTATTTTCTACGCCCTAATTTTAACCTAATTGGCGTCCTTTCCCGGGGGTGTGTATGTGATGGGAGTAGAAAGTTATGGCCTACGGCGCCCTATACATAAAAGGCGCTATAGGTACCCTACGACGCCCTATATTTCAAGATAGGGCGCCGTAGGTATAATATTTTTTAAAAAAAACTTTCTGTTCAAGATATGTACCTATTGAAACGTTCCGTTCTTTCGATTACACAATAACATTATGCGCCTCAAGATCTTTATATGGAAGATCGTCTAAATACAAGGCACAGAAACAACATCAATTACAATGTCGCATAACAATTTCTTATGGACTTCAAGCAAATCCAATCTTCTGCCAGTGAAGCACATGCAAAAACTCAACACTATCAGATGATTCAAATTTCAGATCAGGAAAGCCAAACTAATATTTAGTGAGACATGGAAATAAAATGAATGCAAATAAATAAAACATAACTCTGCCAAGCAGAGATGATGAAGACGGAGGCAAAAGGAAGCGAACCCATTTCTTTCTCTTCTTCTCCAACTGCGTCGTCTTCTGCTAACGACCGTGCATCACACCTCTTGTCTCGTAACTGCAGCACGGCGAAAGGAGGGGTGTGAATAAAATGACGCGGGATTTGAGCACGAATAGAGAGTGATAGCTGAATGTGAGAGTTGAGAGAGTGAGGAAGAGCTGAATGAGGGATGTCTCTTAAAAGAAGGAGATTCTTGGGTAGAATGAAATCATTTCAAATTTTGTGGCAGGAGGGCTTTTTAGGCGCCTTATATCTAAGATAGGGTGTAAAAGGGTGTCTTTAGGTGACCTATCTCAGGATAGGGCGCCTAAAGAGTGTGACTTTAGACGCCCTATCTAAAGGCACAATTTTACACCATATCTTAGATATATGGCGCATAAAGCGACCACATTCATTTTTTACTCCCTTTTTTTAAAAAAAAAGACGCGAATTTCAATAGTAAAACTATACTCTGTAGTAGTGTACAAGAAAAATGTTATTTAGCGACGGAAAAATCCATCGCTAAATATCTATTTTCCATCATAAAATTTCCATTTAACGACGGAAAATATTAGCGACCCTCATTTTAGTGACGGAAAATAGTCATTTAGCGACGGATTTTCTATCGTTAAATATCATTTTTCTGGTAGTGTACAGAACTAACCTCCTCCGTCACCCACCATTTATCTAACAATTATAGTGATATGGAGGATGATTATCATGAAGAGTGGGACAATTTTGCCATATCTATTGACCTATTGTGATGTTGCTGTGTAAGACAATTATTGGATGTGAGGGAGAATCCACACACACACACACACACACATCACGGGTATAAAATATAATATTAAAGGCTCTCAAGTGAAGTATGGGGCTTGAGAAGTCATCGATTTCAATGCTGGCTCAGACATGAGTACACTGTGCTTTACGTTTTTGAAAAAAAGATTTGGCTCATTCAGATTTAAGCTGATGAACAGCTTAAATTTATTTTTTCCCCTTTACGAAAATACACATTTAGGTCTTTAATTTTTTTGATATTATTTTGGTGTCTTAATTTTATAAAGTGTTTTTCAGCTCTATAATCTTGATACCATTAATAGAAAAAAATGATTTTCAGAAAAAAAAGTGACTTTGAAATTGTAAGGACACACACACACATATATATGAAGTTTAACCTTCAAAATGGAAATGGTCGTTACAAAAAAAAATATATCATTTGAAACTATTATTAGTATTAGGGTTAAAAGACTAAAAAATACTTTATAAAATCAAAGGATCAAATTGAAACCTTTTACAAAGTTAGAAGATAAAAATTGCACTTTTACCTCTTTTTTTTTTGTTTTCAGTAAAAAATTCATTTTGACAAGTACTTGCATGATTGGTAACGATTTTTTTATGATCTATATGTACTCATACTATAGTATATTTTCTAATTTTCTTTGGTGAAAAAACACTGTTGAACGTGTTTTTAGGGAGTAAATAAAATTTTCCAAACAAACACATTATAAGACAAGATGAAACCTTAATGAATCAATTCAATGTGCGGTTATCTTTAGGATCAAGACTGAATTGAGATTAATTACATTCTCAAGTCACTAGATGCTCTAGAAATATGTATAAATAGAGAAGGCTAAAGTATACTTTTAGTCATTTATGTTTGTGTCAGGTTTCACTTTAGTCCTTTAAGTTTAAAAAGTGTACTTTTAGTCCCTCAAACTTAACGCCGTTAGTCTCTCCTAACGGAAATTGCTGACTCATTAAACTTAACGCTGTTATTTTAAATACTTTTTATTTTACACAATTTAAAATATCAAATTTATTATATTATTAAATTATAATTAAAATGTGAATATACTTTGTCAACGTTATATTGCACAGTTATCGATTAAATTTGATGAATCAGTATTTTCTGTTAAGAGAAACTAACGGCGTTAAGTTTGAGGGACTGAAAGTGCACTTTTTAAACTTAAAGGACTAAAGTGAAACCTGACGCAAACATAAAGGATTAAAAGTATACTTTAGCCAATAGAGAAATATAATCTAAACAAGGAAATATTATACATGAAATTTATTTTTATATATACTATATGAAATGTATTGTTATTATACTATCTTCCCTAATTGTATTTTTTTAAAAAAATGTATTATACAAAAGTGTTTTAAGTGTTGCATTAAAAGAATTTGAATTAAACACTCTCTCTCCAATTTCTTAGTATATGATCGAATTTGTAATTCAATTTTTACATTAATTTACATTTTAGTTGCCCTTATAAATCTAATATAACTAATATGGCACACATATGTATAGTTATTTTCAACGGATTATTTAAATTATTACTATTCATAAGCACATCAATAGACGAATACCGTTTGCACACGTGGGATTGTATCCCCAAAAGGTCCAAAACATGCATTATAAATTTAAAAGGACCAGCTCACGTAATAAGTATAACTTATTTTTAAGTTTTATCTAAACACAAAATTTTTGACTTGAAGGGAAATGCACAGTGAAGTGTGACAATCAAACTTTTGACTTCTTTGTATAACAAATTTTCCAACAAAAATGATTGAATTCCGCGGCGAGAGAGAAATTATTTCAAATCTTATAAACGCGAATTCAAATTTTATTGTTGATGTGAGAATTTTATAAGAATTTGCTAATATCTTTATAGGTAGTATACTCCCACTAATTTTTCATAGGAAAACTAACTGAGGTATTTGCTTTAATCATAAATATACGATCATGTCGCGTCTCAAATTTTGTAAATTATTTCCAACCTATCCTTATTTTCTTAAATACATGAAAATACAGGTGTGATATGGATCTCACGAGTTTACAAGGAATATGACATGTATATGTCTCTATATTAGAGAAGTACTTTTACGCAAACACTGTTGAACGTGCTTTTGAGGATTACATAAATTTTACCAAACAAGCACAGAAAAATGTTTGTATAAGTACTTATATATCATTCACCAGCCAAGATTTTCACATCAACAAAAAAAGATCTGAACTCGCAATATTATGGATGATTACTTAATCCCTTACTAATTTGATCAACTTTTATCATCTTCAAACTATTTCTGTTGATGTGGGAAAGAGTGAATGAGCGAGTGAGTGCAATATTGATGTGAGAGTTTGGAGCCAAAAGATGTAAAGAGGCTAACGCAAATGAGTGTAAATTAAAGCTTGTAATGCCTTCAACAAAGCAATTTGATCCAATTATTATTGATTCCTCATAAACCTTTGCCCCTTTCTTGGGAGCCTCACTTTGTAATTCATTGTCATCATTTCACTCCTTTTTTTAATTCCTTTTATTTGGTTATATATGTAAAACAATAAATTATTCACAAAAAAGAATTACACACTGCACTATACTCCTATATATAGTGCTATTTATAAGTTGGAGTGAGAGAAATTTTTTTTATCCTATTTATATGTCACATGATTGAAACATTTTGTATGAATTAATATACAATTTTACCTTTTATTTATTATTGTTTAGATGGTTAATTTTTTAAAAATATGTATTAAATATAGATAAAGTTAAAATGTTATTAAATTTTAAAACAAATTTAATAAGATTTAAGGTTTTTCCATGATTATATTGAAATATGTTGAAAGCAAACGAGAACTAAAAGAGTATGCATGCATGTGCATCTATGAGATAGTATCATTTTAATTTCTTTCAACAAAATTATACAAAGCATCAATTTTTAAAATAAAAAACAAGTTGAATATTCTTTACAAATTTTACATAGATAGGAATAAGCTTTCTCAAAGTAAATTTAATCATATATGATAGGTAATTATTGAAATATTACTATCATATAATTAATTGCTCTCATCAATAAGTTCTATTTCAATTTACTTGTAAAAAGTACTCTCCCATCAGATGTTGCATTACAGTTTTTATTTTCTAAAAAAATCAACAAGAATATTAATCATCTTCTCATTTATTTCTTTCCATTTCTGAATAATATAACATCTAAAATTATCATCACTGTCAGGATAATAAATGAAAAAGTGTACTCTTAATCATGCTTAAATTATTACTGCAAGTATATTAGAAGCCAAGTTAAATTAAAATACAGTAAAAAATATATAATCCATTATTGAAATTGAACAGTGTGATGATCACTGGATAATTGTCGGAATATTTGTCAAATGGGACCACAAAATTAATTAGCAGAAAGCAAGTTATTAATTTAAAGCTTCTCGATTTAAACAAGATTCCCCCTTCAAAGGAAAGAAAGGCAGAAGAGACAATTATTCAACAAGGACGAACTTGTCCCCAAAAAAATATTATTATTCATTTATTTATTTATCATGATAGGGACATTAATCCTTAGCTTTCTAACCAATTGACTTAATTAATGCCAAAATTCCCTATGTCCCTAATTGAGCATGAAATTAAAAAAAAGTACTTTTTTTATGTCTGTACATCATGGGAATTTCAATACGGAAGTTATTTAAGAAGTATATATACTTAATTCTACATTTTCAAAGTGTACTTGTCAATTTTTTACTCCTGATTTTTTGGGCAATTAGCAATTAGGTAAGCCTCTTAATTAAATTGC
>JANTPZ010139140.1:0-12015 GCA_025593235.1 Vachellia pachyceras
TTTACTTTTCTCAAATTTCACAGGATTAATTTATCCTGTCCAAAATCCCTGAAAACGTACAATCGGAGAGCAAAATTCTTTTAGGGCCTTGAAAAATACTACATTTTTCACTAATTCTCAAGCCCTTTTCCTTTTTCCAAAATGCCCTCTAGATATTTCAAAATTAATTTTTGAAATAATTATATTTCGGGGATTTTCGGGTCTTTTTCCCAATTTTTGGGAAAATCGCCTCAATTGTGCACTGGATAATAATTTTATTAAATACTATAAAGTTCACTGGACTTTCCATATTTTTCTCTAAATTTTTAAAGGGCTCCTAATACCTTAAATAATAATTTTTCCCCTTTTTGCCCTTCAAAATTCTATAGACAGAAATCGAGTCCGAATCTGGAAAATCCGTGGTTCACGGTTGTGCTCCGCGAGTCGAGCTCTATCTATTGGGCATCTGTAATTTTTTTTTGCAACAGTTGACTTTTGACTTTGACTTTGTCAAATGACCAAAATGCCCTTGTTTGGTGCTCACTGCGTCACATGCTTCGGCCAACAAGGATCTTGGCTGAAGCCAGTGAAGGCTTGACACTCTCTGTGTCATATGCTTCGGCCAGCAAAATTTTTGGCTGAAGCCAACAAAGTCTGGATGCTTTCTGTGCCACATGCTTCAGCCAACAAAAATTTTGTCTGAAGCGAACGATGTTTAATATCCCCTTACTTCCTCATTTTCCATACTTTTTTCATGGGCCTTAAATCATCTCATAATTACTGATCAGCCTTCATTTCAATCTCAGAAAAATGCAGATATTACAGGTTTTGCCTTTTTATCCAAGGCCAAATTGCCCTTAGTCTTTATACTTAATGATATTTATGTCTCTAGCTTACATTTATAGTAATTTCAAAGCCTTAGGACTAAATTGACTAGGGTCTCTTTGGTCCATTGACATCTTCTCTTTCTATACTTTTATTTCTGGGCCTTATCTTATCTCATATCTATCAGTTTGACCTCTATTTTAATTTATAGAAAAGGGTGGATATTACATTTCTCCCCCTTAAAATAAATTTCGTCCTCGAAATTTATACATCCGAGTCAAAAATTCTAAGCTCTTAACTTTCATCTTTTCTTTTGTTTCCCCACTTACTTCCTTTGGCGCAAGCCCTTACCAGAGTACTTTTATAGTTAACAGGGAAACAGGAAATTCCTAGTGCATGTGACTCAGATTCGGAGGTAAGGCAAACAATAACTATTCTTTCATCTTTAAATATTCTATACATCTCTTTAAATAGGCTTATTTAGCCTTGAAGACTGACTTAATCTTTATTATTGGAAATACCCTCAAAGGTATTTGATCTCCAACCTTAACTTAAACGGTCGTCTTCTTTTATTGGCATGAATTAATTACTAACTTGTAACATCTCTTTGGCTTTATCTATTTAGCTGTTTCATCATTGTTACAAAGTCATGCCAATTTCTCTCATTACTAAAGCTTCTTGATCTTTACTATCTGATCATTACTTTTGTAAAAATGAATCTCTAAGGTAACCTTACTTCGTACCTTACATTATAATAATCATTTTATCTAGTCAGCCTTATTCTTTGCTGACTTTTGCTATTTGCAACCTTTCTTTATCTTTACTCTTAACTCACCTTTATGTCTTTTCTTTCAATATATGGTGAGTTCATATAAATATCTAAGGCTTCTTTTTTTCTTCCTTTCTTAACTTATACTTATAGCCTTACAGTAGGCTTTGTAGAGTTATAACATTTCTTTCTGAACTTCAGCATACCAATAGGGAACCTTTAAGATTTCTCACTTCCCTTGGTTCTTCTGTGCTTTCATAGCTCAGAGGAACTTTTACTTTATTTTCGAGATCTCAGGTTACTTAGCTAGCTTCATAGCTATCAGCTAGTGTTCATACATGACACTTTAAGCTTAAATCTTTAGAGCTCTCTGACGCTTTAGCTAGCCTGACTATACCTTAAATCTTTAAAGACTAATCCTAGAAACCAGCACTGTCTTCTGGGATCTTGCTTATTCCTTCTTTTTGCTCCAGTACTTCTCTGGAATTTCTCTTTTCCTTTCATGCTTCTTAACTCATCCTTCTCAGGTCATATCTCTTTTGCTATACTGTTTGAACTCTCAGATATTGATTCATTCAATGTCTGTTCCATGCCAATCTGCTATATCTCAGAATTTAACAATCATTACTACATTTTTTATTATTACTATGATATTGTAGAGAGAGGACTTGCATTCCATTGTAGCTCTATCTGATTATTGTCTATCAGGAATATGCTTCTCCCTGTCTATTAGGAAGTAGCTCGCGTAACTGCGACGATTGGTCCCACCTATTCCCTATCTATCAGAGTTCTGCTCTTCTTCCTGTCTATCAGGAAGTGGCTCACCTAACTGCAGAGATTTTAATTAGTATACACCTAACTGCGGCGTGTCTCCTAACTGCGGTGATGGCATAGGAAATTCATCGTCCCAAACTCTAGAGAGATACTTTTTGGCTAAAACATTTTTTTGGTATGCTTTCTGTTGGGTACTTCCTCTTCTCATAATAACGCAACGTACCTTATCCTAATCAGGGAACCTTTATTAGCTTACTTACTTATTTAGCAATGGCATTTACTGATGAGAACTTCATTTCTCATTTATATACTTAACCTTAGAATCACACCCTTCTGCGATGCCTGGAAACATAGTGAAATATCACTAGTTTAAATTGCATCTCCTAAGGCGTCTCTAAGCTCTGTATTATTTGCCTTTACTATCCTGGGGTGTGACATATCTCTTCTTTCTCTATTTCTCATCATCAGTATCGTTATGATGCGCTACCAACTTTCTATTCGGTAGCACTTAAGATTCCTTAACCAATTCATCCATGGTCATTTTGACTTTACAATTTATTCTCATAGGAATCTTCTATCATATAAAGATTTAAGCCTATATACTAGCAGATAATTCATCACGAAGTATCCTCAAATTTCACTGCTAGTACTTTGCCTTTATTGCTATTAAACTTGGGCTGGTTCATGTTGGGAAATCTAATGTGGTTACTAAAATTGCAGCTGCCGCTGTTACTGTGTCTATCACAGTTTATCTGGCTTACTTGTAATAATTATAAAGCCTTTCAGCAGCTCTAGTACTTCTGGTACTGTCTACTTTCTAATTTCTTTAGAAAATTAACCACAACTTTTTCAACGTCTGCCCAACTCATTCTCATACTTAGTTATCATAAATTATAGCCCAAAACAGTACTTTTGTACCATAATTGTACTTCAACTATTCATACCGTATACCTATATTTATCTCTGGCATTAGAATCATTAGACAGGATTTCATTACTATACCTATCCTGTCTCTTTGGTTCGTAACTCTTTGAAATTCTGGATGATTCTAATATATAGAACTTTATCTCTGATAACATCACTTTGTCCAGCACACAATCATATCCTAGCTCACTAATAGCTTAGGATGTTTAATAACCTCGAATGTTACTAGACTATCAGAGATTCTTTCCTTGTTCATCTCCTTTATATCGTTTCCAGAGGTAAGGCTCAGTCTCATCTAGTATTCTCTGCCTCAAAGCAAGCTTTGGAGGGATATAATATCTATCTTTGAACTTAATTATTCCTTCAGAGATTTTGTTAAATTCTTTAACTCCTCTTTGAATCATCTGAGTCTCTAAGTTCTGAGCAAACTAATCCTCTTGCTGACCTTCCCTGATCTCATCCTCTATATCACTGAGGATTTGAGTGGTTCCGTATCCATCATGCTCTATTTGCAAATGCTTTAATACTCTCCAATCTCAGAGGTTCTCTACTAGCTTTTGTTCTTTCATCATTATCATCGAAGTCACCTACACAGTATCCCTACTCAATGCATCGGCAACTACATTTGCTTTACCTGGAAAATACTTTATCATGTAGTCATAGTTTTTGAGCAACTCCATCCAGTTTCTCTGTCTCAACTTCAATTCTTTTTGATCTTGCAATTGCCTAAGACTATTTTGATCATAGTACAGCTTGATGGTTGCTCCATATAGACAGTACCTCCATATCTTTAGAGCATAAACTATCGCTGCTAGCTCCATATCATGTGTGGAATAGTTCTCTTCATAAAGCTTTAAATGTTGTGAGGCATAAGCTACCACTCAACCCTGTACATGAGCGCACATCCCAATCCATGCTTACTAGCATCACTATAGACCACATAGGTCCTCTGGGGATTGGGAATCACTAGTACAAGCATCGAGGTTAGTTTCCTCTTTAACTCTTGGAAAATGGCCTTACACTTCTCATTCCACGAAAAAGACTAGTTCTTTCTAGTGAGCTTAGTCAGCTGTAAGGCAATCCGAGAAAGATTTGTATAAAACATCTATAATAATTTATAATTTGCTAGGCCCATAAAACTTCTGACTTCGGTTACTATCCAAGGCAGATCCTTCCTTAGTACTGCCTCTACTTTGGCGTAGTCTACTGCAACCCCTTCCTGAGAGATCACGTGCTCTAGGAATTTCACTTCTCTTACTTTCCTAGGCCAATTCCATCTTAGTACTGCTTTACTTCAGCATAGTCTACAGTGACTCCTTCCTGAGGGATCACCTATCCTAGGAATTTCACCTTTGATAACTAGAACTTACTGAGCTTAGTGTATAAAGGTTTTTCTTTCAAAACAGTTAATAAAATTCTCAGATGCCTTTCATATTCCTTTAAAGATCTAGAGTATACTATAACATCATCTATAAGACTACGACAAAATAATCCAGGTATTGACGAAATACACACTTCATGTAGTCTATGAAAACTACAGGGGCATTCCTCACACCAAACAGCATCACTAGAAATTCATAGTGTCCGTATCTAGTGTGAAAAATAGTCTTAAAATTGTCCGAAGCTCTAACTCAAAGCTGGTGATAGCCTGATATGGGATCTATCTTGAAAAATACTTTGGTACCACTTAACTGATCAACAAGTCGCTAATACGGGGAAGTGGATACTTGTTGTTTACAGTCACCTTATTCAATTCACAGTAGTCTATACACAATCTAAGACTCTTGTCTTTCATTTTCACAAAGAGAACTGGGGCTTCCCAAAGTGAAACACTAGGTCTAGTAAACCCCTCCTCTAGAAGATCTTCTATCTGTTTCTTTAGCTCTTTCATCTCACTTGGAACCAATTTGTACAGAGTCTTTAATATCGGGTTTGTTCCTAGTACTGAATCAATAGCGAACTCCACCTCTCTCTTTGAAGGCAGTGTCTTGATCTCTTTTGGAAATATTTCCAAGAACTCTTTGACTACCAAAATATCACTAAAGGATTCTTTAACTTCAACCTCAATTGACATCCCTACTGCACCTTCTGTAGCTAATCAAGCTCAAAGGCCTCTCTGGCCCTTTCTATTTGATTAAATAAAATCTTCGTCCTTGAGGAGAAATGTAGTTATGTCGTTCACAGGTATTCACTTCCAAGTACGCTCGACAAAATCAATTTGTGGTGTTTGAGTTTCCCGTAAACTATCTCCTTTGGAAAAACTCTGTAGTTTAAACTTTGGTCTTTTGGTTGCCTTTGCATCTCACCTAAACCTCGAGATGATACTATCATAATAGATCCTGATCCAGATGAAGTGTATCAGGGGTTCTCTTCCATTTCTGGATCCTCTTCTTCTCCTAGGACCTCTTCCTCTGGTACCGGCATCTCTACCGGGCTTATGGGTTCTGGGTAATCTAATCCATCTCATATGCCTCTCTAGCACATCTGGATATATGCTAACTGAGACCCTTGTCCATCTAGAGAGGTTTACTCTCAGAGTCCTCGAGTGCTAGCATCCAGTATGTGTTGCAAAGAAGCAATCCTATCAAACACTGGACCTTCATATATGTTATCCCCTATATATTCTTGAAGTTCATGTACTAGCTCCTTCTCTTTTTCGGACACTTCATTTGTATACTTGACTTTTCATGTTTAGCTAGTCACATTTATTCATAAATTCATGAATATGGAACATGACTAACTAACATATCATCATAAGAGGCAACCAACATATACCATAACACTTAGCATATACTTAACCAATCATAACATAACATTAACATGTCACTTAGCCAATCATAGACATGTTAATCAAGCATGCATAACATAGAAATAACAAATGCATACTTATTCCAATCAATCCCAAACCTTTGCTCTGATACCAATAAACGTAACACACCTTAACTAACCCCTTTAGCTTCATTTTTTTTGTCAATATGGAACCACCTTTAGGCCTTGAATAGCTTAAAGAGTCAAAAGAAATCAAATATGAAAATTTGATTTTTAAAAGTTACTATTTACAAAATTTTGGCCCAACTTTGAAAATTCGTAACTAATT
This sequence comes from Vachellia pachyceras, assembly GCA_025593235.1. Classification (NCBI taxonomy): domain Eukaryota; kingdom Viridiplantae; phylum Streptophyta; class Magnoliopsida; order Fabales; family Fabaceae; genus Vachellia; species Vachellia pachyceras. The sequence continues at coordinate 6,369 of JANTPZ010139140.1, forward strand.
CTTGAAAAATCAAAACTGAGTGGTTCCAATTTCCATTTGAAACTTATAAGTTACTCTATAGGGAAAAAATACTCATTGAGTCATTAAATTGTCCAATTGATACAGTTTATTGCACAAAAGTTCACTGTTCATTTGGTAATTTTTCAATTTTCCCAGTTTTCCATGATTTTCTTCAAACTTTGGAGCAACATAACGTTTTGTAAAAAAAAACACCAAATCCAGTGTTCTTTGGCTCATTTTAAAGTTTGCAAAATGAACCATTTTCTGGAAACTTTCATCTCATTTGGAGTTCATTTGCCTTGTTTCACGTTATGCCAAATTCCATGGTTTAACCAACTTTCTAACTACTTTTAACTCAAACTTACCATTTATTTTTCTCATACTTGTGCATAACCACTTTTAGATTTCATTTGTTCATGGTTATTCATGCATTTGGAAATAATTAAAGCATGCTTTCACTACTCCTTAGCTATTATACATTTAGTTTACATAATTACAACCACACATAAACATAAATTTCAAACATCACAACATAACTTCAATACATAAAAGCACAACATTATTCCTTCTTAAATCATTAATCCCTTGCTCTTACCCTTGTTTGAGATTTCACCTAAAATGGTTAGTGGGGGAGAATGATATTTTGGGAAATCTCAATAGCAAAACTTTCTAACATACTTAATAAATTAATGCATGACATTATTTCAAACATAAGTGTGAATGCATGATGAAATGAATGTGTAACATGAGACATGTATATGCATATGGCCATAGCACACCAAGCACATATTAACACTTTTATTCTCATAAATTAAGTCATGTACAATTCCAAAACAATTTCACAACAATTTAGTTTAAGTTAGAAGGTCTTGCTACCTTTTTCCTTTAGCTTTCCTTAACTTTTCTTGTGTTCTAAAGCATTCTTGATGACTCTTTCCAATGGGCTCCTTGAGTTCTTAACTTCCTACACGGCCCCATGCCATCACCCCCTACGTCATCGCACCCCTATTGTGGTAAGCATACACTTCACATGCAATGTTTAGAAATGTTTTTTCATATGTAACTATTGTCAATTCAATCGCAGTGCACTCAAGACATATCGAATAATGGGCGGTAAACGTGAAGGTATAAATAAAAACACACAGTGGTGTTATCCAAAAGTAAGTACTTTGACTTTAAGTTCTTTCATTGAAAGTCATTTTATCCCTTTATACTTTTTGACAATATTTTTTATCTTTAGTGCCCTCGACAATCAGGCAATACTGAGTGTGGGTATTATGTCGTCAGTTACATGTATAGTATCATTCAGAGAGGATTTACTAGAGATCTAAAAGAGGTATTATGTAATTTATCGAATATTGATGAGTTAATCATTTAGTTTAATGAATTTGGATTTGTTTTAATAATTATTTTTAAATTTGTAGATTTTTGATAATGATGATGCTTACATGGCTGGTGACATTGATTTGATGCGGGATTTGATGGCCAAACGTCTTCTTGATTTGTAGATCATGCTTATTTCTTCAAGGTGAATATATATAGTTTCAACCATTCATGTCGACTTATATAAGGTCAATTAGATTGATGAATTGTGTTACTCTGCAACAAATGTACAATGATATTTGCTTAGTAAATGACAATGATGACTTTTGTGTTTCACTGCAACAAGGACTTGGCTTTGGGAAGATATATACGTCTAACTCTTGAGGAATTTTAATTTGTATTTCTCCACCACAATGATTTTTGATCAGAACCCTGATATTTGTTTATTCTGTTTGGACTTGATTTGGTGTATAAAATGTAACTGTAAGCTGAATCAGGTGGGTTGATAAAATTGAAGAAATTTTTTTTTTAAAAAATAGCATATACGGCACCCTAGATTGTGCAATGGACGCTGTAGGAGAGAGCTATGGTGCCCTACATTGTAATTTTTATGATTTTTTATTAAATTTTTATGATTTATTTTATTAAATTTTTTACATTTCAAAATTATACGAGTTTCGATAATATCCAATTATTCATCCATAAACCCACTTTTATGATTTGTCTTCTTAAATTTGAATGCTGTTTACAATTGCTTAGGGTTTGATAAATGGATCGTATTTGGATGAATACATTAAGAACTAGTGATGAATATGAGAATGGTGTGGAAGAGTTTATTGAATTTGCTAAAAGAAATGCGATTAGTAAAAATGGGATGTATTTTTGCCCCTGTGTCAAGTGTATAAATAGGATTAGGCAAAATATTGATGAAATCAGGGATCACCTAATTTGTGAGAGAATAAGTCTCCAGCTCACAAAGTGGATATGGCATGGGGAAAAACTAAATGCTTATGCAGCATAACACGAAAGAGATTCTGTGGATGCAATATATGAAGATAGAATGGAAAGAATGATTCATAATGTTGAGGTAGAATCTTTTGCCCAAGCGCCTATATGTGAAAGCATGCGGAGCGGTGCAAAGACACCATTGTACCTTGGGAGTAAGCATACACGCTTGATGGGTACATTGCATTTGATGAACTTGAAGGCATCTTGTGGATGGACCATAGTAGTTTCACATTGTTGCTGCAGTTGTTAGGCGATATGCTTCCAGAGAACAATGTACTTCCAAATTGTATGTATGAAGCTAAGAAAATCTTATCTACGATGGGCATGGAGTACAAGAATATACATGCTTGTCCTAATGATTGTATACTATACAGAAATGGTTATGAAGATCTTAGTGAGTGTTTGAAATGTAAAACTGCATGATACAAAGTGAGCAAAGGTGGTGAATGTGGTGATAAACTAGCTAAAAGGCAACATTTAAAGGTACTGTGGTATCTTCTAATAGTACAACGGTTTAAGTGTTTCTTTGCCAATGCAACAAAAGCATAGAAGTTGAGATGGCATTGTGATGAGAGAATATCTGATAGAAGGTATCTTCGACACCCAAATGACTCTCCACAGTGGAAAAAATTGGCGAAATTTTTCCACAATTCGGTAGTGAGCCAAGAAACCTTCGGCTTGGGGTTTGTACAGATGGGATCAATCTGTTTGGGACACTCAGTAGTACATATAGTGTGTGGTTGGTACTCATAGTGATATATAACCTGCCTCCATGGTTGTGCATGAAACGTAATTATATGACGTTGTGCTTTGCAGCAAACCTATGATGTTCCAGACACTAAAGAAATGAAGAAGCACTGGATGGGGCTTGTTCGCATACTGTGAAAGACATGAAGAACAAGCTGTAGCAATATTATGTTTGAGGGTCAAAGAAAGATGAAGATCCATGTCAGAAATATCTGTTTCTGTCCCCCGAAGACTGGAGGCTGTTTGTGGCGTCATAGAAAGACTCGCAATTTCAGGTAACATCCTTTAGTCGTCTACATCAGATTTCCCTCTTATGCATTAATAGGAATTAAGTGAAGCCAACAAATAAAAGGATGCTGCAAATATTTATCCGCATTATTTGTCTCGTGGCGGATACAGAAAGCTTCAGCAAAAGATGATGGAGGAGGAGCAAGAAAGATTATAGGAGGCACCCGCCTCAGATCCCGTCGTTGTCGTCTAGGCCCCTGCTCCTCCTCCACATTGCAAAAAATGGAAAGTAGTGAGGATGAAAGGTGGGAAGTACATCAATGAAGCAGTTGCTGAGGTGGCTGGAATGATTGTAAGTGCTGACACATAATAATCACGAGTGATTGTTTGTCTTGGGTTTATTGGTACCTCACTTATGATGTATTATACGATGCAAGATGACCTTACACAGCAAACCAGCCAAGGGACTTTTACTCAAAGTGGGAGGATGGACATCTTAGTGACGGTGATTGGAAAGCCAGATTACCCATGCCAAGTTCGAGAGGAGTCGAGGGGAACATGTCTAGGAAAATATTTTGGACGATCATCTCAACAGTCTATTGAAGCTCAGATTCAATCTAGAGTAGCTGAGATGCAACAATCACTTCGAGCTGAGTTTGACGTTCAATGCCAGATACAAAATCAGATGATGAAAAATCTACGTGAGGAGATGAGAGCTGAGATGATGGTTGAGTTAGGAGCTGAGATGAGAGTTGAGTTCGCAGCTCTCCTAAAATCGGGGAAGCTGATTGATAAACTGAAGAATATCGATTCCCCTGTATTTCCCAGTAGCAAAGATAGTAATAATCCTCTTGAGACAGTAGTATTGGGTGACCCTTCCCCTAATTCCCCCTTAGAAGAGTTAGAGAGGATTATACTCTCTACCTGGATGAGCCAATACGTGCCGTTGCCTATACTTATTTCTACAGGCAAGCTACTACGCACCATTTTATGCCAATTCCAGATAGCTTGTCTTGCGTATCGGTGACACGAATTGAAGATGGTGATGAAGGCTCTGATGTCCCAATCCCTGATTGAGAGGTGCTCTATTTAGGCCAATCCATTTGGCCGAAAAATCTCATTTCTACACCTACAACACCTCATAAGGTAGTAACCACCTTATGGTCTTAATTTTTTTTTGGCATTATATTTACAATCTGTATTCCCTACTTTACTAGGACCCAAAAGAAGTTGCAAAATTCCCATCCTTGTCACGGCTGCGGCAGCTACGAGAAAAATTTACACCCGTGACCATGCAAATGGTTGATGGGATTGTTGGTCGGGGTGTAACGTATGAATTAGTTATCAACAAGGATGATGTGAAACAATTCCTATCGCTGGACGACCTCGATATAGCATGGCTTCAGTTTGCAATCTTGTAAGTTTTTTATATCCCTATCTTCATTTTATGATATCGACTTTTAATCCAAAGCTGTATTACCAATATTAACTATTTTCTTTATTATTTAACTCTTTAATAGGACCTTTCACAGTATTTGCGTCGACTTTTCTAGAGGTGATATGTATGGATTTTTATGTCCTGTGAATACAACAAAGAGTTTCAATTCTCTAGATGTAACACCTCTTACTTAGCCCTCTTAACTTTCATTATGATGAGTTGGAACCAAATTATGGCCTCAAGTAACTCAAATTGCTCAAAAGGGACTAACTTGAAAACTTTCATTTCTAAGAAAGTTAGTATTCACAGTTTTTAAGGCTAACTTTGAAAATTCATAACTAATTATAGAAAAATTGAAACTGAGTGGTTCCAACTTCTGTTCGAAGCTTACAAATTCCTTTATGAGGGAAAAATACTCATTTGAACAAAAACTTGTCCAGTTGGTACAGAATCCTTCGTGAAAAAGCACTGTTCATATGGTAAATTTTCATTTTTCCCAGGTTTTCTGTGATTTTTCACCAACTTTGAATACTCATAACTTTCTGTACCAAACTCCAATTTCAGTGATCTTTGGATTTTTTTGAACCTTGTAATGTGAACTATTTTTCCACCAAATATCAATTCAGTTGAAGTTCATTTACTCTGTTTTCCAACAAGGCAAAGTAGAGAAAATGACCAACTTTACTTCTAGCACTTGGTCAAATTTTTACCCTACTTAACTTCATAACTTATCATCTTGGTTTCTAAACTTTTCTTAACCATATTAGCCTATTTAATTAGGCATTCATAAAGTATACATTACTTATCATAAGTCTATGATACATTTCCAAATTACATTACATATCTCATCACAATTATATAACTTAACAACATAATGTCTATAACAAAATCCATATTAATACA
>JANTPZ010139143.1:5077-21185 GCA_025593235.1 Vachellia pachyceras
ATAGAGTTGATTTATGGCACTTGTTGCTTGTGATTCTTGCTTTTCTTGATTTCTATCATAAACCCTCCATCATCAAAACAGCCAATAAAACTACTCCTCAATAATTTAAACCGATTAGATGAGAGATTAGAGGCTCTAGATGAGTTCTATGGAAGATTTCAAGCCTGAAACACCTACTTACCTTGAGTTTTAGCTTGAATCTTGTGGTTTCTCTTGCTTCCTCTTCTCCAACGCCTCTCTTCTCTTCTTGGCTGACTTGAGCACGAAAATGGACAGAAATGGGAGTGAAGAAGACTAAAAATCTGTTCCCAAAATCCGTTTTCAAAAAATGCCCTTCAACCTTATCATATTTACAACATGTGTTGGTTAAATCTTAGCCCTTGATTTTCATGGATTGATCCAATGGCTCAAATTAAACCAACACATTCAACACCTTGTTGGCTCTCATTGGCTGCCATTCATTTCTGACTTAAAGGCTAAGGAAAGTGGAAAAAATCTGATTCCATGTAAAAAGAATGGATGGTTGTGATTTAATCTTGCAAAATATCTTGATCTAAGGGATATAATCCTTCCACCTCTCTCACATGTGCTTGATTTCTATTGGTTATCATAAAGTTGTCATGATTGCTGCACATGGAGAGGGGGAAAATCTGGTTATGGTTTGGTTACATTAACCAAACCGAATTCCATTCGGTTACTTCTACCGATTACACGTTTTACCGGTAAACATAACTTTATTCCAGTAAATCTTTTTCTACTTTTTTGGAGATGTTTCCTTCCTCATTCAATCTCCATAATTCCCTCTTGAATATATTAAAATCATCATCCTTAAATTGTCCATTAATCAAATCAAAATTAACAGGATTATTTTATCCTGCCGAAAACTCCTGAAAACAAGCAGTTTTATAATAAAGCATTTTTAGGGCCTTATAATTTTCTATATTTTTCATTGATATTTTAGCCCTTCTCTTTTCCCCAAAATACCTTATAATTGTCCCAAATTAATTTTTGTAATAAATTGTATTTTTGGGCCTTTTTCCTCATTTTCGGGAAAATCGCCTTAATTGTACTTTGGGTGATAATTTTGTAAAATACTATAAAATTCACTGAACTTTTCTAGACTCTGGTTTTTGGTCTTAGAGAACTCCTGATACCTTAAATAAATATCTTCAGTCATCAAATCTTTAAAATTCCATAATTCATCATCCAGACCGAATTTCAACAATCGGTTGAATCTCTGGCAATCAGTAAGTTCTGCTCTATCTTTTGGGCATATGTGGATTTTTCTGATTTTTGGTCATCTGTTTGACTTTTTGACTTTGACTTTATCAAATGACCAAAATGCCCTTACACTTTCTCTTAATGACCAAAATGCCCTTTCAAAGTCTAACTTTTCATAAATTCCCATTTTGCCCTTGACCTCTTGGCCCTAAATCTTTTGGTTTCTGATTCCTGGACACTTCCCAGGGGGTCACCCATCCTAAAATTTCTCCAAGGTGAGCACGCTTAACTTTAAAGTTCCTACCGACTTCCATCCACCAGGCCAAATCTGATTCTGCGACTTCTGGCCCAACAGCGTCAACTTTTTCCGTACCTTCTATCCGTGGCCTCCAACTTGACTTTGAACTACTGGTTTAGCCATTTTTATCTAATGACCATACTGCCCTTGGTCTTTATACTTAATAACATTTTTGTCCATGGCTTACATTCTTAGAAATCTCAAAGCCTTAGACTAATTTGACCAGGGTCTTTTACATCATTGACATCTCATTTTTCTGTACTTTTTATTTCTGGGCCTTGTCTTGTCTTATAACTATCGATTTGGCCTTTATGTCAGCTTACAGAAAATGGTGGATATTACAATATGGCCATAGCATCATGTCACTCATAAACACATTTCAACAATGTCATAAAGTCATGCACATCATTAACGTAATTTCACAATAATGTTAGATGGAGTTAGAAAACTTTGCTACCTTTGTTTCTTAACTTTGCTCTTGATTTTGTATTCTTTCTTGAGCACTTGGAAATTCACCCTTTTGACCCAAATCTTTTCCTACACAATGGACAATATAATGGCCATTAAAAATGAGCCATTTCCCATGCAAGAAGCAATGTAAAACTCCCTTAATCCTCTTCTTAAAATTTCTAAGTCTTAAAACTCTAAACTTGTCTCTAATGTTTCCCAATGCTTCCTCAAACTTGTGGTCACTTTTACCCTACACAAAAAACTCACTTTAAACCCATTGGAAACATCAAAATCATCAAAATAAATTTCCTTCCTCAAGAAACAGCACTGGTCGAGAGGTTTCACCAAAACTACCAGTATTGATTTTTCAACTTCCAAAACTTGTATCCTCATGTTCTTGCTTTCTAACTCTCATTCATGCATGGTAATATTTGATTCTAACTCTCCTACATCAAGAGGAAAGTTGGGCAGCACCTCCCATATTTTATTATGATTTTCTCAATTTACAAAAATCACAAAAACAATCACCAACAACCATAATTTATATATATATCAATATGCTCCTTTCAACAAGATGAGACATTTGCAACAACTTGATAGATTTAAATCCCTCTCTTTCTCACTTTACTCTCAAGAACCCTAGGTTATGTAACTTGAGATAGAGGAATCAAATCAGATTTTGGAACCATGGAAGTTGAAGAGGAAGTTACAAGGAACAATTTCATATATAACTTTATGTTGTTCTCTTCCTTACCTTAGATTCCCTCAAACTTTTTCTCCTCTTTCTTTCTCCAAATATGGCATCTTCTCTCCCTCTTTTCCAGCTGAGAATGTCGGCCTAAATGACTGGAAGATGAAGGGAATTTTCTGTTTTAATAATTCATGCATAATTGGGTTTAAAGGCTAAGATTTCATCTTATCAAGTAAGCTTGATCTAAGGGATGATTTTTTCCACACATGTGCCAAATGCTTCCTTCTTATTGGGCCTCAAAAAGTGATAATAATGGCTGTAATTTCTGGTTAGAAATCTGGTTACATTAACCAAATTGGATCCCATTTGGTTACTTTAACCGATTGCACTTTTTACTGGTAAACATAACTTTATTCCGGTAAATTTTTTTCTACTTTTCTGGAGATATTTTCTTCCTCATTTAATCTCCATATTTTCATCTTGAATATAACAAAATTATTATCCCTAAAGTACCCCTTGATTTCCTCAAATTTCACAGGATTATTTTATCCTGTCCAAAATCCCTGAAAACGTACAATCAGAGAGCAAAATTCTTTTAGGGCCTCGAAAAATACTACATTTTTCACTGATTCTCCAGCCCTTTTCCTTTTTCCCAAATGCGCTCTAAATTGTCCAAAATTAATTTTTGAAATAATTATATTTCGAGGATTCGGGTCTTTTTCCCAATTTTCGGTAAAACCACCTTAATCATACACTGGATAATAATTTTATTAAATAATATAAAATTCACTAGATTTTTCATATTTTTGTCTAAATTTTTGGAGGGCTCCTGATATCTTAAATAATTATTTTTCCCTTTTTCATCTTTCAAAATTATATAAATAAAAATCTAGTTCGAATTCGAAAAATCCGTGTTTCATGGTTGTAATCCGTGAGTCGGGCTCTGTCTATTCGGCATCTGAAAATTTTGGTCCACAGTTGACTTTTGACTTTGACTTTGTCAAATGACCAAAATGCCCTTCCACTTTCTCATAATTATCATTGTGCCCTTACTTTCAATACTTTTTACAAAATTACCATTTTGCCCTTACTTTTAATACTGAAAGACCTTTATATGCCCTTGGTCGTTTATTAAATGACATATGGGTCGCTTTCCAGAAGGTCACCCATCCTCAAATTGCTCCAGGGCAAGCACGCTTCACTTTAAAGTTCCTACCGACTTCCATCCATCAGGCCAAATCTGATTCTGCGACTTCCAGCCCAACAGCATCAACTTTTTCCGTACTTTCCATCCGTGGGCTTTAACTTGACCTATGACTACTAGTTTGGCCCTTTTTATCCGATGACCATATTGCCCTTGGTCTTTATACTTAATGACATTTATGTCCCTGGCTTACATTCTTAGTAATCTCAAAGCCTTAGGACTAAATTGACCAGGGTCTCTTTGGTCTATTGACATCCTCTCTTTCTGTACTTTCATTTCTGGGCCTTGTCTTATCTCAAATCTATTGATTTGGCCTCTATTTTAGTTTACAAAAAATGGTGGATATTACATTTCTCTCCCCCTTAAAATAAATTTTGTCCTCAAAATTTAAGCATCTAAGTCAAAATTTTAAGCTCTTAACTTTCATATTTTCTTTTATTTTCCCCGCTTCTTCCTCTGGCGTAAGCCTTTACTAGAGTACTTTTATAGTTAACTGGGAAATAGGAAATTCCTAGTGCATGAGACTCAGACTTGGGGGTAAAGCCAAACAATAACTATTCTTTCATCTTTAGATATTCTATACATTTCTTTGACTAGGCTTATTTAGCCTTGAAGACTGACTTAATCTTTATTATTGGAGATACCCTCAAAGGTATTTGATATCCAACTTTAACATCGTCTTCTCTTATTGACATGATAAACTCCGATTTGTAACATCTCTTCGGCTTTATCTGCTTAGTGGTTTCATCAATGCCTCAGAATCATGCCAATTTCTCTCTTCACTAAAGCTTCTTGATCTTCACTGTCCGACCATTATTTTTGAAAAATAAAATCTTTGAGGCAGTCTTACTTGTTGCCTAAATTTTAATGGACATTTCATTTGGTCAGCCTGATTCTTTGCTGACTTTTACTATTTGTAACTTTTCTGTGTCTTTGTCTTTAACTCACCCTTAAGTCTTTTCCTTCAATACCTGGTGAGTTCGTATAATTTTTAGGGTTCTCTGTCTTTCTTCCTTTCTTAACTCATACTTATAGCCTTATAATAGGCTTTGTAAAGTCATAACATTCATTTATGAACTTCACTCTAATGAGGAAACTTTTATGTTTTCTCACTTCCCTTGGTTCTTCTGTGCTTTTATAGTTCAAAGAAACTTTTACTTTACTTTTTAGATCTCATGCTACTTAACTAGCCTCGATCAATTTCTCGTAATTATACTGGAAGCTTCAAGCTTCAATCTGTGAAGCTTTCTAATATTCTTCATATAATATCCACCATTTTATGTAAACTAAAATAGAGGCCAAATCAATAGATTTGAGATAAGACAAGGCCCAGAAGTGAAAGTACAGAGAGAGAGGATGTCAATGGACCAAAGAGACCCTAGTCAATTTAGTCCTAAGGCTTTGAGACTACTAAGAATGTAAGCCAGGGACATAAATGTCATTAAGTATAAAGACCAAGGGCAATATGGTCATTGGATAAAAAAGGGCCAAACTAGTAGTCATAAGTTAAGTTAAAGCCCACGGATGGAAAGTACCGAAAAAGTTGATGCTGTTGGGTTGGAAGTCGTAGAATTAGATTTGGCCCGGTGGATGGAAGTCGCTAGGAACTTTAAAGTTAAGCGTGCTTGCCCTGGATCAATTTGAAGATGGGTGACCTTCTGTGAAGGGACCCATATGTCATATAATAAAAGATCAATGGCATAAAGGTCTTTTAGTATTAAAAGTAAGGGCAAAATGGTAATTTTGTAAAAAGTAGAGAAAGTAAGGGCACAATGGTAATTATGAGAAAGTGGAAGGGCATTTTGGTCATTTGACAAAGTCAAAGTCAAAAGTCCCAAAATTTTCAGATACCCAATAGACAGAGCCCGACTCACTGATCACAACCACGAAACACGGATTTTCTGAATTTGAACTAGATTTTTATTTATATAATTTTGAAAGGAGAAAAAGGGAAAAATAATTATTTAAGGTATCAGGAGCCCTCCAAAAATTTAGACAAAAATATGGAAAATCCAGTGAATTTTATGGTATTTAATAAAATTATTATCCTGTGTACGATTAAGGCAATTTTCACGAAAATTGGGAAAAAGACCCAAAAATCCCCAAAAAATAATTATTTCAAAAATTAATTTTGGATAATATAGAGGGAATTTTGGAAAAAGGAAAAGGGTTGTAGAATCAGTGAAAAATGTAGTATTTTCAAGGCCCTAAAAGAATTTTGCTCTTCGATTGTACGTTTTCAGGGATTTTAGACATGATAAATTAATTATATAAAATTTGATGAAAGTAAAGGGTATTTTGGGGATAATAATTTTGTTATATTCAAGATGAAAATATGGAGATTAAATAAGAAAGAAAATATCTCCAGAAAAGTAGAAAAAGATTTAGCGGAATAAAGTTAAGTTTTCTGATAAAAAGTGCAATTGGTAAAAGTAACCGATTGGGATCCATTTTGGTTAAGGTAACCAGATTTTTACCATCTCATTACAACCATGATTATCACTTTTTGAGGGCCAATAAGAAGCAAGCATTTGGCACATGTGTGGCACAATATCATCCCTTAGATCAAGCTTACTTGATAAGATGAAATCTTAGCCTTTAAACCCAATTATGCATGAATTATTAAAACAAACAATTCCCCTCCATCTTCAGCCATTTGAACCGACCCAAAACCAGCAGAAAAGAGAAAGTAAGAGGACGCCATCTTAGAGGAGAAAGAAGAGAAAAGTTTGGTGATAATTCAAGGTAAGAGGTTATGCTACTTGAAATCATATACCAATCTCTTCCTTGTAACTTTCTCTTCAACTTCCATGGTTCCAAAATCTGACTTGATTCCTTTTTCTCAAGTTCCATAACTTAGGGTTCTTGAGAGTAAAGTGAGAAAGAGAGGGATTTAAAGCCATCAAGTTGTTGCAAATGTCTCCTCTTGTTGAAAGGAGCATATTGATATATATATATATATATTGTGGTTGTTTGAAGTTGTTTTGTGATTTTTGTAAATTAGGAAATCATGAATAAATAGGGGAGGTTCTGTCCAATTTTCCTCTTGATGTAGGAGAGTTATAATCAAGTTTTACCATGCATGAATGAGAGTTTGAATGCAAGAACATGAGGATATAAGTGTTGGAAGTTGAAAAATCAATGTTGTTCAATATGTGTGATAACTCTCGGCCTAGCTGGAAAAATAGGAGAGATGAATTGTTTTAATGACTTTGATACTTCCAATGAATTCAAAATGAGTTTTTGTGTAGGGTATAAGAGCCCCAAGTTTATGGAAGCTTTAGAAAAATATAGAGACAAGTTTGATGTTCTAAGGTTATGAAATTCAAGGAATGGTTTAAGGGGATTTTACATTGTTTCTTGCATTGGAAATGGCTATGTTTAATAGCCATTATATTTTCCATTGTGTTTAAAAGCCATTGTATTGTCCATTGTGTTTAATAGCCATTATATTATCCATTGTGTAGGCAAAGAATTTGGTTCAAGAGGGTGAATTTCCAAGTGCTCAAGAAAAAAACAAAATCAAGAGCAAAGTTAAGAAACAAAGGTAGCAAAGTTTTCTTACTCCATCTAACATTATTATGAAATTACCTTAATGATGTGCATGACTTTATGACATTGTTGAAATGTGTTTATGAGTGACATGATGCTATGGCCATATGCATTGATATATGCTTGGTACACATTTTACATTGTTACATATTCCTTTATGAAATTAAAACATGTCATGCAATTTTATATGAATATTAGTAAGCTTTGCTATTTGGATTTCCAAAAACTCACCCTCCCCCACCAACCAATTTCTAGGTGCAAGTTCTTCAAGGGGTAAGGAGAAATTGCATGATGCTTGAAGCAAGGAATTTGATGTGGTTATGTTCATGAAATTATGCTGTAAATGTTATGACATTTTGGGACTTTCATATGTTATTAATATGTGTTATGAACCTATGTATGTTTGGTTGATATGTAATAGTAAATGACCCCTAATTGCATGATCAAACATAACTAAAAGAGGATTATAAGTAAGTGTTTCAAATGGTTAGGTTTGGAAATGAAAAGTTTGGCTGTGGTAATTTAAAGTTGGTCAAACCCCTAACTTTGACCTATTGGGAAACAGGGCAAATGGACTCCAAATTAGTTGAAATTTTTATGAAAAATATTTCACATTGCAATCTTTAAAAAAATCCAAATAACACTGAATTTTGAGTTTTGTACATAAAGTTATGGTATTCCAAAGTTTGAAGAAAATCATTGAAAAACCTGGGAAAATAGAAAAATGACCAAATGAACAGTGTATTTTTACGAATTAAACTGTATCAATTGGGCAAGCTAGTGACTTGATGAGTATTTTTCCCTTATAAAGAAACTTACAAGCTTCAAATAGAAATTGGAAGCACTTAATTTTTATTTTTCTATAATTAGTTATGAATTTTCAAAGTTGGTCCTAAAACCAGTGAATAGTAACTTTCAAGAAGTTGAAAGTTCTCAATTAAATCTTTTAGGACTTGTTTATCAAATTGATGCTTCCCTTGGGTTCCAAATAAATATAAAGTGAAGTTAAAGGTTAAGTTAAGGTGTGTTACAATTCACTTCTCAACTTATCTTTTTCTATAACTGGCCTGATTATCACTCATTCAGGACTTACAGTTTTGCCTTTTACTTTCTTTACTTGCTTGCCTGAGGAATTGGGAATAATCTCATCTTGATCGACAGTCAACTATCTATAGAAATAATCAGGGGTACTTTCCCTTTACTATAACTAACCATCGTGAGGACGCCTTCGAATCTTAATCTTAGCCCCTGGTCATTTCATTCTCTTGTCCCAAAGAGCAACATAACACTTATGACTCTGAGCCATAAAGACTCTCTTCTTGCTTTGATTGGGTTTGTAGACCTGAAGAGCTCTATTACCCTTCTGGAGGCATATCGCCCCTTATTATATCTGAAACTTCTGATACTAGAGCCATTTTACTCTTTGGAACCTTTAGACCATCGAGCATAAGCTAAGGTTAAGTCTATCCTCAATGGTAGCTAATATGATAATTCCCCAAGATTAATCGTAGAAGCCAACATGTCTTCTTAGGCTTTGTTCAATCCTCTTTTCCTTTGGCACTTCACGAGAGCATTTTCTCTTTTTCATTTCATGCTTTTTAATTCATTGTTCTCAGGCTATATCTCTTTTGATATACTGTTTGAACTCTCAGACATTGATTCATTCAATGTCTATTCTATGCCAATCTGCTATGTCCCAGGATTCAATAGTCCTTACTACTTCTTTTCTGATCATTACTATGATGTTACAGATAGAGGAGTTGCATTCTGTTCATCTTACTGGTTTAACTGCTATCCAGCAATTTCAAGGGATTATGTCCCTGACTGCTATTAGCTTATTTTCTCTCTCTTTGTATTGGGAATGATTTACTGCTTTTACTGCTTTCTTTCTATTGTGAGACAACATGAAAAACTCACATGGTTTCCCATTAGAGTTCTATCTGATTCCTGTCTATCAGTAAAATGCTTCTCCCTGTCTATCAGGAAGTAGCTCGCCTAACTACTGTGATTAGTCCCACCTGATCCCTATCTATAAAGGTTTTGCCTTCTTCCTGTCTATCAGTAAGGATTCGCCTAACTGCGGCGATGACATAGGAAAATCACCATCTCAAACTCTAGAGAGATACTTTTTGGCTAAAACATTTTCTGGTATGCTTTTTGCTGAGTACTTCCTCTTCTCATCATGATGCAACGTACCTTATCCCTAATCAGGGAAAGCCTAAGCTTTCTTACTTATTTAGCAGTGGTATTTACTCATTTCTCATTTTCATACCTAGACTGAGGATCACACCCATCTGCGATGCCTAGAAACATAGTGAAATATCACTTTAAATTTCATTACCCCAAGGCATCTCTAAGTTCTACATGATTTGTCTTTACTACTCTGGGGTGTGTCATATCACTTCTTTCTATTCCTCATCATCTATATCGTTATGATGCACTACTTGACTTACCCTTTGGTAGGCTTTTAAGATTCCTTGACCAATTCATCTTTCATCATAGGAATCTTTCATCATATACAAATTTAAGCATATATACTAGCAGATAATTTCATCATGAAGTATCCTTAGATTCCGCTGCTAGTACTATGCCCTTTATTGCTATTAAACTTAGGCTGATTTAAGTTGGGAAGTCTATTGTGGTTACTGAAACAGCTGCTGCGGCTACTATGTCTATCACAGTCTATTTAGCTTACTCTTAATAATCATAAAGCCCTTCAGCAGTTCTAGTACTTCTTGTACTGTTTACTTTCTAATTTCTTTTAGAAAATTACCACAACTTATTCAACGTCTACCCAACACATTCTCATACTTAACTATCATACAATACAGCCCAAATAACATTTCTATATCATAACTATAGTTTAGCTATTCATACTTTGTGCCTCTATTTACCTCTTGGCATTAGAATAACTAAACAGAATCTCATCCTATCCTATCTCTTTGCTTCTGTAACTCTTTGAACTTCTTGATGATTCTAATGTATAAAACTTTATCTCTGCTAACATGTACTTTGTCCAGCATACAATCATATCCTAGCTCACCCATAGCTTAGGATGTCTAATAACCTCGAATGTTACTGGACTATTAGAGATTCTTTCCTTAATCATATCTTCTCTCTCATTCCTAGAGGTACGGCTCAGTCGCATCTAGTATTCTCTGCCTCAAAGCAGGCTTTGGAGGGACATAATATTTATTTTTAAATATAATTATTCCCTCAGAGGCTTCTTTGAATTCTTTAGCTTCTCCTAGACTCATCTGAGTCTATGTACTCTATACAAATTGACTCTTTTTCTAAACTTCTTTGATCTCTTCCTCTATGTTAATGAGGATCTGAGTGATTTAGTATTTATCAGGCGCTATTTGTAACTGATTTAAAATTCCCCAATCTCGAAGGTTCTCTATCAGTCTTTGCTCTTTCATCATCATCTTAACCACCTGCGCTATCTTCTGGCTTAGTGCATCGGCAACTACATTTACTCTACTTGGATAATACTTTATCATGTAGTCATAGTCTTTGAGCACTCCATCTAGCGTCTTTGTCTCAAGTTCAACTCTTTCTAATATTGCAAATACTTGAGATATTTATAATCATAGTATAACTTGAGGGTTGTTCCTATAACTAGTACCTCCATATCTTTAGAGCATAAACTATTGCTGTTAGCTCCATATCATACGTGGAATAGTTCTCTTCATAAAGCTTTAACTGTAGTGAGGCATAAGTTATCACTCGACCCTATTGCATGTGCACATATACCAATCCGTGCCAGCTAGCATCACTGTAGACCACATAGGTCCTTTGGGGATCTGGGATCACTAGTATAGGTGTCGAGGTTAATTTCTTCTTTAACTCTTGGAAACTAGCCCCACACTTCTCGTTCCACAAAAAAGATTGATTCTTTCTAGTGAGCTTATCAGTGGCAAGGCAATCTGAGAAAAGTTTTGTATAAAACATTTGTAATAATTTGCTAGGTCCAGAAAGCTCCTGACTTCGGTTACTATCCTAGGCAAATCCTATCTCAGTACTGCCTCTATTTGGCGTAGTCTACTGCAACCCATTCCTGAGAGATCACGTGCTTTAGGAATTTTACTTCTCTTACTATCCTAGGCCGACTCCATCTCAGTACTGCCTTTACTCGGTGTAGTCTGTAGCAACTCCTTCCCGAGAGATCACCTATCCTAGGAATTTCACCTTTTATAACTAGAACTTGTTGAGCTTAGCATAAAAAGTTTTTCTTTCAAAACAATTAATACAATTCTCAGATGCCTTTCATATTCCTCTAAAGATCTAGAGTACACTATAACATCATTTATAAAACTACGACAAACTAATCCAGGTATTGCCGAAATACACACTTGATGTAATTTATGAAAACTACAGGGACCTTTATCCAACAAAACGACATTGCTAGAAACTCATAATGTCTGTATCTAGTGTGGAAAGCTGTCTTGGGAATGTCCTCAGCTCTAACTCGAAGCTGGTGATAGACTGATATGATATCCATCTTGGAAAATACTTCGGTACCACTCAACTAGTCAACAAGTCATCAATACAGGGCAGCAGATATTTGTTCTTTACTGTTACTTTATTTAGTTCACAGTAGTCTATACATAATCTAAGACTCACATCTTTATTTTTCACAAAGAGAACTGAGGCTTCCCAGGGTAAGATATTGGGTCTAGTAAACCCCTTCTCTAATAGCTCCTTTATCTGCTCTTTTATCTCTTTCATCTCAACGGAGCCATACTATATAGAGTTTTGGAATTTGGGTTCGTTCCTTGTTAGTATCAATAGCAAACTCCACTTCTCTTTGGAGGCAATCAGCTGATCTCTTTTAGAAATACATCCAGGAACTCTCAAACTACCGAAATAGCACTAAGGGACTCTTCACTTCGATCTTAACTAAGGAGGAATTCCCTATTGCACCTTTTGTGACTAATCAAGCTCAAAGACCTCTCTGGCCCTTTCTATTTGACTAAATAAAATCTTCATCTTTAAGGAGGAAGGTAGTTTTGTAAGTTCATGGGTATTCAATTCCAGCTTACGTTCGACATAATCCATTTATGATGTCTGGCTTTCCCATAAACTATCTCCTCTGAACAAACTTTATAGTTTAAACTTTAATCTTTTGGTTGCCTTTGCACCCCGCTTGAACCTTGAGATGATACTATCATAGTAGATCCTGATCCAAATGAAGTGTATTCGGAGTTCTCTCCTATTTCTGGATCCTCTTCTTCTACTGGGAGCTCTTCCTTTGGTACCGGCATCGCTACCGGGCTTATAGGTTCAGGACAATCTAATCTAGCTGATATGCCTCTTTAGCCCATCTGGATATATGCTAACAGAAACCCTCGTCCATGTAGAGTAATGTACTCTCAGAGTCCTTAGGTGTTAGCATCCAGTATGCGCTGAAGAGAAACAATCTTATCAAAGATTGGACCTTAATATCCATCATCCCTTGCATATTCGGGTAGTTCTTGTGCTAGCTCCTTCTCTTTTTCGAACATTTCGCTAGTATACTTCACTTTTCATGTTTAGCTAGTTATACTTATTCATACGATAATGAACATAAGATATAGCTATCTAACATATATCTACATGAGGCAACCAATGCATAACATAACATTTGGCTAGTGACATCTCAACTTCATAGGCATATTGAATAATAGTGCAACATATATCAATAACAATGCACAATTATTCCAAACAAATCCCAAACCTTTGCTCTGATACCAAATAATGTAACACACCTTAACTTAACCTTTAGCTTCATTTTATATTAATTTGGAACCAAAGGGAAGCCTCAATTTGATCAAAAGGGTCTAAAAGATTCAATTTGTAAACTTTCAATTTTTCTATAATTAGTTATGAATTTTCAAAGTTTATCCTAAAACCAATGAATAGTAACTTTCAAAAATTGAAAGTACGAAAATTTTTCACTGTCTCGGAATTACGTGGAAGCATCCTCTCTTACTCATTTTTGAATGCGGATTCTAGATATTTGGCTAGTTTTTGAAGATTCATCCATTTTCTGTAAAAACGATGCCCGTTCGTTTCTGCCCTTCTTTGGTCAGTAAGTACGAAAATTTTTCACTGTCCCGAAATTGCGTGGAACCATCCTCCCTTAGTCATTTTTTAATGCTGATTCTAGATATTTGGTTAGTTTTTTAAAATTCACCCATTTGCTCCAAAAAGGGCATCCGTTAGTTTCTGGCCTTCTTTGGTCTGAAAGTACGAAAATTTTTCACTGTCTCGAAATTGCGTGAAAACAACCTCTCTTACTCATTTTTGAATGCGGATTCTAGATATTCGGTTTGTTTTTGAAAATTCATCCATTTGCTCTAAAAACGGCAGCGTTCATTTCTGGCCTTATTTGGTCAGAAAGTACGAAAATTTTTCACTGTCTCAGAATAGAGTGGAAGGATCCTCTCTTACTCATTTTTGAATGCGGATTCTACATATTTCTCTATTTTCTGAAAATTCATCCATTTGCTCCAAAAACGGCGGCGTTCGTTTCTGGCCTTATTTGGTCGGAAAGTACAAAAATTTTTCACTATCTCAGAATAGAGTGGAAGGATCCTCTCTTACTCATTTTTGAATGCGGATTCTACATATTTCTCTAGTTTCTGAAAATTCACCCATTTTCTTCAAAAAGGCGGCCGTTCGTTTCTAGCCTTCTTTGGTCAGAGAGTACGAACATTTTTCACTGTCCCGGAATTGCGTGGAACCATCCTCCCTTTGTCATTTTTGAATGCTGATTCTAGATAGTTAGTTAGTTTTTGAAAATTCACCCATTTGCTCCAAAAACGGCGCCTGTTCATTTCTAGCCTTCTTTGGTCTGAAAGTACGAAAATTTTTCACTGTCTCGGAATTGCATGGAAACATCCTCTCTTACTAATTTTTGAATGCAGATTCTAGATATTCGGTTTGTTTTTGCAAATTCATCCATTCGCTCCAAAAACGGCGCGGGTTCGTTTCTGGCTTCTTTGTTCGCAAAGTACGAAAAATTTTCATTGTCTCGGAATTGCGTGGAAATATTCTCTCTTACCCATTTTAGAATGCTGATTCTAGATAATTGGTTAGTTCTTGAAAATTCATCCATTCGCTCCAAAAGGCGACCGTTCGTTTCTAGCCTTCTTTGGTCGAAAAGTGCGAAAATTTTTCACTATCTCGGAAATACATGGAACATTCTCTCTTACTCATTTTTGAATGCTGATTCTAGATATTTGGATAGTTTTTGAAAATTCATCCATTTGCTCCAAAAACGGCGCCCATTCGTTTCTGGCCTTCTTTGATCGGAAAGAATGAAAATTTTTCACTGTCACGGAATTGCATGGAAACTTCCTCTCTTACTCATTTTTGAATGCGGATTGTATATATTAGGGAAGGTTTTGAAAATTAATCCATGTGCTCCAAAAAGTCGCCCGTTCATTTCTCGTCTTCTTTGGTCGGAAAGTACGAATATTTTTCACTGTCTCGAAATTGTGTGGAAACTTCCTCTCTTACTCATTGTTGAATGCTGCCGATTCATTTCTGGCGTTCTTTCATTCTTGAATGCTGCCGATACAAGGAAACTTCTTTTCTTTTTCTTTTTCTTTTTCTTTTTCTTTTTCTTTTCATCAATGTTTGTCAACTCCTTTTTGAACTTTTGTTTGCTCTCATATTCAGCAAGACTTCCGAAGAGAGCTGCAATTGAAGTCATTGATTCGCCACGGGATTCTTTTATGGCTATGACCTTGGCTTCCCATTTGCTTGACACAATATTTAAAATTTTTCTTACTTGGGAACGTTGATCATATGTTTTACCGAGAGCTGCCAGTTTGTTGATAAGATGAGTATGACGCATTTGGAATTCTACAATAGTCTCTTCCTCTCTCATTCGGAGCAAATCATACTCAGTGGTAAGCATGTTGACTCTACTTTCTTTCACAGCCTCTGTGCCTTCGTAAGCTATCTCTAGAGCATCCACATGTCTTTGGCAGAGGGGAGAGTACAGACTTTGAAGAAATCATCTTCATTTAGAGCTGTCTGCAACATGAGTACAGCCTTTCTGTTGAGATGAACTCTTCGGAGATCTTCACTATCAAACTCAGGATGAGTCTTAGGAGTTAGACCATCTTCCACTTTTATAGGCACATAGTTTCCCTGTACAAATACATCCTATAGATCAATGTCAGTTGCTAAAATAAAGTTTTGAAACTTGATTTTTCAAAAAGATAATTTTTGACTGTTGAGGGCTGGAGGTCTAGTAATAGAGGCTCCATCAGTGAGAATGTGTTCACCAAATCCTGCCATGGATCTCTCTTGAAACTATTAAGTTATTTACACAAGAGACCTGCTCTGATACCAAATGTTAGCACAGGATTTGACCAAGAAGGGGGGGTTGAATTGGTCTAATTAAAAACTTTAACAAATCTTAAAGTAAGACAGAATAAAAGTCACCGAGAGTGAAGAAAGATGATGAACACAAAGGTTTATCCTAGTTCGGTCCACTTGACCTACGTCTGGTCCTCAGGGTACCCCGAGATTTCCAAATCCACTATCTGCAAAGAAATAGGCTTCACAAGCCTTTACAACCTGGGAATCACTCCCCTTTTCACTTTCTACTAAAACAGAGTTTAACACTCTGTTTCTTTCTCACTACCAGTACAAATGACTCAAGGCTCTATCCTTGATCTTCTCACAGATATAA
>JANTPZ010139152.1:0-19218 GCA_025593235.1 Vachellia pachyceras
TTTGAATTTTAAAAAAACAACACGATTTAAGGAGTGCTAATTCAAAACTGAGTCACAGTGGATGTCTCCATTCAATTCTAATAGAGTTAAATGTTTAATTCCTTAAACACTAATCTTGTTCAGAAAAATATGGGCATTTTTTGTGTGAAAATATTTGAATATTAAAAACAACGCGACTTAAGGAATCCTAATTAGAAACAGAGTCACAGTGGATTTTTCCATTCAATTCCATTAGAGTTAAATGTTTGATTCCTTAAACAAGAAACTTGTTGAAAAAATATGGGCATTTTTTGTGTTAAAATATTTGAATTTTAAAAAAAAAACAACATGATTTAAGGAATGCTAATTAAAAATTGAGTCACAGTGGATGTCTCCATTCAATTCTATTAGAGTTAAATGTTTAATTACTCAAACACTAATCTTGTTGAAAAAAATATGGGACCCTTTTATTTTTAAAAATTTGAATATTGAAAAAAAAATACGATTTAAGGAATCTAATTGAAAACAGAGTCACAGTGGATGTTTCCATTCAATTCCAAAAGAGTTAAATGTGTAATTCCATAAACACGGATCTTGCTGAAAAATTATGCGCATTTTTTGTGTGAAAATATTTGAATTTTAAAAAAAAACAACACGATTTAGGGAATTCTAATTAAAAACTGAGTCACAATGGATGTTTCCATTCAATTCTAAAAGAGTTAAATGTTTAATTCCATAAACAGGCATCGTGTTGAAAAAATATGGGCATTTTTGTGGGAAAATATATGAATTTTGAAAAAAAAAGGATTAAAGGAATCCTAATTAAAACTGAGTCACAGTGGATTTCTCCATTCAATTCTAATAGAGTTAAATGTTTAATTCATTAAAGACTAATCTTGATGAAAAAAATATGGGACCCTTTTATTTTTAAAAATTTGAATATTGAAAAAAAACACGATTTAAGGAATCCTAATTAAAAACAGAGTCACAGTGGATTTTTCCATTCAATTCTATTAGAGTTAAATGTTTGATTCCATAAACACGAATCTTGCTGAAAAAATATGGGCAATTTTTGTGAAAAAATGTTTGAATTTTAAAAAAACCACACGATTTAAGGACTGCTAATTAAAAACTGAGTCACATGGATGTCTCCATTCAATTCTAATAGAGTTCAATGTTTAATTCCTTAAACACTAATCTTGTTGAAAAAAATATGGGACCCTTTTATTTTTGTAAATTTGAATATTGAAAAAGAAGACGATTTAAGGAATCCTAATTAAAAACAGAGTCATAGTGGATGTCTCCATTCAATTCTGAGTTAAATGTTTAATTCATTAAACACTAATCTTGTTGAAAAAAATATGGGACCCTTTTATTTTTAAAAATTTGAATATTGAAAAAAAAACACGATTTAAGGAATCATAATTAAAAACTGAGTCACAGTGGATGTTTCCATTCCATGCTAATAGAATTAAATATTTAATTTCATAAACACGGATCTTGCTGAAAAATTATGGGCATTTTTTGTGTGAAAATCTTTGAATTTTAAAAAAACAACACGATTTAAGGAATGCTAATTAAAATTATAGTCACAGTGGATTTTTCCATTCAATTCTATTAGAGTTAAATGTTTAATTCCATAAACACGAATCTTGTTAAAAAATATGGGCATTTTTTGTGTGAAAATATTTGAATTTTAAAAAAACAACACGATTTAAGGAGTGCTAATTAAAAACTGAGTCACAGTGGATGTCTCCATTCAATTCTAATAGAGTTAAATGTTTAATTCCTTAAACACTAATCTTATTGAAAAAATATGGGCATTTTTTGTTTGAAAATATTTGAATATTAAAAAAACGCGATTTAAGGAATCCTAATTAGAAACAGAGTCACAGTGGATTTTTCCATTCAATTCTATTAGAGTTAAATGTTTAATTCCATAAACAGGAATCTTGTTGAAATAATATGGGCATTTTTTGTGTGAAAATATTTGAATTTTAAAAAAACAACACGATTTAAGGTGTGCTAATTAAAAACATAGTCACGGTGGATTTTTCCATTCAATTCTATTAGAGTTAAATGTTTAATTCCATAAACACGAATCTTGTTGAAAAAATATGTGCATTTTTTGTGTGAAAATATTTGAATTTTGAAAAAAACAACACGATTTAGGGAATTCTAATTAAAAACTGAGTCACAGTGGATGCTTTTAATCAATTCTAATAGAGTTAAATGTTTAATTCCATAAACATGAATCTTGTTGAAAAAATATGGGCATTTTTTGTGGGAAAATATTTGAATTTTGAAAAAAAAAACACGATTTAGGGAATTCTAATTAAAAACTGTGTCACAGTGGATGTTTCCATTTAATTCTAAAAGAGTTAAATGTTTAATTTCATAAACACGAATCTTGTTGAAAACATATGGGCATTTTTTGTGGGAAAATATTTGAATTTTGAAAAAAACAGGATTAAAGGAATCCTAATTAAAAACTGAGTCACTGTGGATGTTTCCATTCAATTCTAATAGAGTTAAATGTTTATTTGCTTAAACACTAATCTTTTTGGAAAAAAATGTGGGACCCTTTTAATTTTAAAAATTTGAATATTGAAAAAAAACACGATTTAAGGAATCCTAATTAAAAACAGAGTCACAGTGGATTTTTCCATTGAATTCTATTAGACTTAAATGTTTGATTCCATAAACACGAATCTTGGTGAAAAAGTATGGGCATTTTTTGTGTGAAAATATTTGAATTTTAAAAAAACGACACGATTTAAGGAATGTTAATTAAAAACTAAGTCACAGTGGATGTCTCCATTCAATTCTAATAGAGTTAAATGTTTATTTCGTTAAACACTAATCTTGTTGAAAAAAATATGGGACCCTTTTATTTTTAAAAATTTGAATATTGAAAAAAAACACTATTTAAGGAATCCTAATTAAAAACTGAGTCACAGTGGATGTTTCCATTGTTGGTACCTTGTTTTGATGATAACAAAATCATGATAAAAGTTTGCAAAATGTTTTCAAAATCGAAGTTTCAAAATGTTGATTCAATACTTCATGAAGTCACTCGAGTGTTGTGTCAAAGTGTTGACAGTAATCTAGCATTGGAACTGAATACTCGAGCACTGCATCTTTTGAACTTAAGAAAATTCAGTACTCTCAGGGAACACTCCAAGTATTGACATAAAGTGTTGACAATACTTGAGTACTATAATGTTGCACTCGAGTACTAACTTCCAATACTCGAGCATTGGCAACACTCTATGCCAATGCTTGAAGTGTTCACTCAGAGTATTGTTCAAAAACTCATCTCTAAAAATATATTTTAAAACAATGCTGTCATGAAATACTGCAAGTGTAAGCTGATAGCAGAAGCCAACACTCGAGCACAGGGTTTACAGCACTTGAGTGTTGTGGTCTTTGGAAAACACTCTAAGTCAACACTTCAAGTATTGGTTGAAAGTATTGCCAATACTCGAGTCCTGAATAATAGTACTCGAGTGTTGACCATTTTTCTCAACACTGTCAGCTAACACTTCCAACATTGGCTCACAGCATAAGCCAACACTCGAGTATTGCATTTTTGGCACTCGAGTGTTGAGGCTCTTACAGTGTTGTCAAGCAATACCTCAAGTGAAAGCCTCCAACATAGCCAACACTCGAGCACAGATTTTTAGCACTCAAGTGTTGTGACCAAACTCTCAACACTGGAAGCCAACACTGCAAGTATTGATTGCCAGCATTGCCAACACTCGAGTGCCAGCTTTTCATCACTCGAGTGTCGAGCTGAAAACTTTCACTGTTCATCAACACTCTATATCAACACTTCCAGCTTCAAGTATTCCTAACACTCGAGTATCATGATTTCAGTACTCGAGTATCATGATCTATTAAAATCATTTTCATCACTTGCACAGAACACTCGAGTATTCCAAGAAAGTATTATCAACACTCAAGCATTAGATTTTGTCACTCGAGTATTTGACCTTTATCAAAACACTTTCACTCAATACTCGAGTACTTCATCAAAGTGTTAAGCTTTTCTTTGAAATATTTTGACCATCACTCGAGTACCAAAATCTTTCACTCGAGTACCAGCTCTCTCTCTCTCCTTCTGACAGCTTTGCATCTGACATACTCCACCTACACTTTTTACCTACTTTCCTTATCTGTGCAACGACAATTTGAATCTTAACTGCTGTCATAAATGCAACAGATAGAAACACTAAATAGAGGTAAAGAAGCACAGGGCATGGTCAGAGGCTCAGAGAATTTAACGTTCCTCTACATCATTCAACCTCGACTGACCCAAAAACATTAAATGCCATTAATGAAGGAGCTGAATGGTTGGTAATGTGAGTAACGGATACTAAATGCAGTCTAACAGACATTTAAGAGACTCTCATCTATAAAAGGACTAAGCATTCAATGAAGAAGATAGAGACGAACATTCTGAGCATTAAAAGCCATATCTACTTCTTCTTTGTATTCATTAATTCTTTCTTCTCTTCAGTATTAGCCATATATACTCTATTGAGAGAATTTACTGAGGCAAAAATACTTTGTATATCTGTAGAAGATCAAGGATAGAGCCTTGAGTCATTTGATCTGATACTGAGAAAGAAACAGAGAGTGTTAAACTCTGTTTTAGTAGAAAGTGAAAGGGGGAGTGATTCCCAGGTTGTAAAGGCTGGTGAAGCCTATTTCTTTGCTGATAGTGAATTTGGAAATCTCGGGGGTGCCATGAGGACTGGACGTAGGTCAAGAAGATCGAACCAGGATAAACCATTATGTTCTTCATCTTCCTTCTCTCTGGGTGACTTTTATTCTGTCTTATTTTTAAGAATTATTAAAGTTTTATTTAGACCAATTCAACCCCTCCTTCTTGGTCAAATCCTATGCTAACAGGAGTGACTATGACGGTCATTCTAACAAAGGCTATATTTCTTGGAAAAGGTCTTATTGCTTTCGCTTCTAGGCTTTTTGGAAATGTACTTGTTGATACTTTGTCTCTTGGACGGTGGCACCCTTTGATGTTACTACTTGCTTTCTTGTTGTTGGTATGGCCATTTTATTAACTTTGTGGTCAGAAACTATGGTGACAATTCTGAGAACAAGGACTTTCCTACCCAGTTCAGGGGTGCTGCTGTAGCCTTTACTTCATATGAAAAGATTGCCTAGTTAGGTGCCACACAATCATTCTTTCAAGGTTCAATGTATCCTTTTGTGTCGCTATGGACTCCTGCACTGAACCCAAATGATGAAGAGATTCCCTATGGATTTATTTTTGCAACATTCATGTTATCTTCACTGTTGGGAAACTCACTTGTATCTCGGCTGATGGCTCATCCATCACTCAAAGTAAAGAGCTACATGCAGATTGTTTCTTTAATCTCTTCTGCATCACTAATACTTCCCATTCTGACCAATCTCTGGGTAGCTCCTTCCAAAGTGAAAGAAATCGCCAAAGAAACTGAAAATGGAGATGTTTTACTAGCTCGTGTTTGGTACATTAGATGCAATGGTGGTAACACTCGAGTTGAGCAAGACCAACAAAGATCGAGTCACCATACCTTCAGCATTCAATTCCTTCAAGATTCCAGCGGGGTCCTGTCTCCACCTTGTATTTCACGTTTCGTTACTGACACGCTCAACGCGGCATAGATGCTCAGAAGCCTGACCTCCTACTAATTACCAAACTTATGGTGCAATGATCTCACACAAAGCCAAAAGACGGCACCTGGGAAGACTTGTCTGGCGTTCGTGATCAATTCCCAGATTCCTCATTCACTGTGCCAGTCTCTCGCTCTATCCTTGAGGACAAGGACATTCTTTATGGGGAGTATTGTTACGTGTCATTTGTGTAGTCAGCAATTAGATAATGAGTCGGCAATTAGTTACAAGCTGAGCTGTCATGCAACTGCCATTGTAACCACTGTAACAATTCAGTTAGTAACGGAATGGGAGTAGCATTGTATAAACTAAATGCAAGCTGTGTAAACGACGTGTAGAATTAATACGGAACTTCCTTTTCTCTTCTTCTTCTTCTTCCCTAGCTTTTCTATCAACTTGTACCATAGATCCAAATACATATAGGCAGATTCATACACATATGCAGTTTTCAAAAAAAAATTATTTCAAAATTTTTCCTTCTCCGGCAAGAAGCCATTTTTCCCTGGTAAAGCTTGAAGATTAGAAAATAAAATAAAATACCCACTTGTCCTTTGGAACAATTTAAAAGAAATGTAAGACCATTAGAAGTTGGTTATCCTTATGAAAGCCTATTATGAATGACCACAAAATTCTGTTGAAAATTCATGGATCTATCCAATAGGCTCAACTCTATTGCCTGAAGTGAATGTAGTTAAATGTAACTATCGTGATAGTCAAGAAAGTGGATATGGCCACAGTCATGGACGTTGACATGGTCAGAATTATAGTGGCTTTAAATTTCACCTGAAGTGGAGAATAATTTAGAAGAACCATATAAAAAGGGCAATATGTGGGTATAATCAACAAATTAGATATGCATTGGAAGCTCCGGAAGAGCCAATTTATAAGAAACTTATTAAGTTTCATGATATCCGTAGAAATGGATACCAAATGGAAATAAAAGTTATATAACCAGAAGTTATATAACCTTGATCTCTTATTTTAATATCATATGGCAGATGCTATATATTTTTCCTACCTTATAAAATAGCCAGAAGCTATATTCATTTAATTATTGTTATACTTACAATACTATAAATTATATAAATATATAATCTTATATAATTATATATGTATATGTATGTATATTCTTCTATTGTTAACTTTATTTATGTTATTGTTGATTTTATACCTATTCGTTTTTACATTTCAAGTTTCCTCCATTTTTCTTTTGGCTTTATGTATAAACATGGTTGAAAGCATATGATAGTAAACCAAAAGTTTACTGAGACTGATGAATTTAATGTTTAACATGCAATAATAAACCAACAGTTTACTGATGAATTTAATGTATGTAATGAAATGAATTAGCTAGAATGAATTATCATTGGCTCATTGTTGATCCTTCTACTAAAATGATGTACATTGAAAATTCAAAAGATAATTCATTCATAGAATTTAGCTAACAAAATGCCTGAAGCATTTATTGATCCAAAGAAAGTGATGAAGCCACATATCCTAACTACTAATGCTCCCATAAGAATCTGTGTCCCTGAAGCAAAATCTATTATGAACGAATTTAAAACAAACCTTTAGTGTGAAAAGCCCATCGATTTAAAAGATAACAAAATCTTCAAAAAATAAAAGGAGCCAAGAATATAGATGGTCAATTGAGGATGAGCAAGAATACTTGATTGCTCTAAAAGAGCTAACTCTTGAAGAGTTACTTTCTCGAGAAGAGAATATTATAGTCCCAAAAGGGACTCAGGTACCTGACACGTTTGAAAATAATGAAATCTCAATAAATTGTGGAATTCGATGGGAAGGAAACAAAGTCAACATTGACAACACATTATAAAATAGCATACAATGTACTGAATAATGATGAGGAATATGAGCTAATATCCATTGTTGAGTGCCAACAAAGAAAGGATTGATCATATGGATGTAAGTCATTAATGCAAAATTACTATCAATGAAAAACAAAACCTATTTTCCATATTCTTACGGATGTAAAGCGAGTTGGATGCGAAATGGGTATTTGTAAGAAAGAGAAATGGAAAAGGCAAAATGATAAGATATATGACACATCTTATAGCATAATATTTTACACAAAGGTATGGTACAATTTGTGAATAAATGTATCTACTAGTAATGGATATGAATATTTTTTGTTATTTGACTAGCCCAATAACAAATAAAGGGTTTGACTTGCACCTCATAGATGTCATCCACTGATGACTGTACATCAAGTGGCACACTTGACATTAGTATTTATATGAAAGTCCCTAAAGGACTTAAAACTCCAGAAGTACAAATATAGGTTCTCGAGAACATTAATAAATTCAATTAAACAAGTCTTAATATGACTTGAAGCAATCATAGTGCATTTTATCACAAAATATGTAAGTTTGACGTAATTGTTATCTATGTTAATGATATCAGAATCATCAAAACTCTTGAAGAGGGAGATGAAGAAATACTTGGTCCAGAAGTACGATAATGAAGTGATTTCAGGTCACTAATGTATATTTTGTTGATTGGCATATCATTTGTCGTTAATTTATTAGCAAAATATAGCTCTTCAACATTACTAATACATTAAAATAGAGTGAAATATATTCTTCATTATTTCTGAGTCACTCTGGATATAATGTTCTTATACTCATGTATATTCTGAATATGAACTAACTGTTTATTCAGATATTGTTTATTACACTTGTTTATATATGTAGATACAACTATATCAAGAGTTATAGAGTGAAACTTATTTCACCAAAGTTCTTCACCTGTGACCTTTCGAAAAAGGCACAAATTATCATCCTGCAAATTTGTTCTAGTTAAAATCTAGCAGTTTTGTTCACTAAGTCACCTCGCAAACTCTTGCTTTTGAGTAATGTTGTTAAGAGGGGGTGTCGATGCATGTCGTACTCTTTTTTCCTTATCTAGGTTTTGTCCCACTGGGTTTTCTTAGAAAGGTTTTTAATGAGGCAGCATTAAGATGTGTATCTATAAACATTGTACTAGTTTTTCCTTATCTAGTTTTGTCCCACCAGATTTTTCATATGTTTAGTCATGGACATTCAAGAGAGAGTTTTATGAATATTATTATATGGATTTCCATGTCTCCCAATATTCCTAATTATATTTTATAAGCCCTTATTACCTCTTGTAGACTTTATAGTATTTTACTTGATGTTGTAAATTAATGCCTATAAATATAAGGCATTTAGACGTATAATGAATGATTCATTCCTCTCATCTCTCCCTTCTCTCACCTTACTTTTCTCTTTCCCCTGTGCATCTCATCATATCTATCAGTATCATCATTCTCTCATCTCCTCCTCATCTTCTCTATCAAATTTATAACAATTTTAAAATATATTATTTAAAACATTAGGTTATTAGCCAGGAATATATTATATATTTTAGCTATTATTAAGATGTGTTTGATAAGACATTCATCCTCGTTACCTTCTTGATATATAACTAAATAATTTTTTTACTATAATAATATAACATAATTAGCATGCACATGGTGCATCATATTGGATCATATTTGGATTTAAAGGTATGATTAATCTTGTAAAGAATACCAATTCAAAGATATTAATAGAATTGAAGAGATAAATCATAAATCTAATTTAAGCATATTAAATTTAAATTTCAATTTAAGATAATTAAGACTTAATTATATGGAGGACATTAATGTTAATGTCAATATTATCTCAAATTTAATTGAAATTCTAATTTTAAATAGGAGATAGCTTTCTACCTATAGATTCTAACAATTATCAATTTTAATATTATATTGGTTCCTTTTTAATTCCTACTCTCCATGTAGAGCAGCAAATATGATTGTGCTCACGGGATCAACCTGAATCAAAATGATAGCCTGGGGTTGGAATATTATGAGTTGTTTTAGCCTCGAACGCAAGTTAGCATGTCAACTTACCTTTTTTTCTTATAATAAAATAAAAATAAACAATTACCATTTGATGAAATGATGATATGAAAGTGATTGGTGCCTATCACTTATGGTGAAACTTCATATGCCCCTAAAACATTGCATGTCCAATTTAAGATATATCAAAATGACTCACTTCGGACATTAATACATGTAGACTAAAATGATTTATTTAAGTACTGTTTGACCAAAATATAATTTAAGTATGCCTTTGTGAGTGATTATTGCTTCAAAATCCTTTTTTTGGCGCTTTAGTTTTGAAGAGCTTCATTCTCTTCCTATATGACACTACATTAATCACCTCCTCCCCTCCTCATCTTCTTCCTCCTCCTTCGTCATTATCAAAAGGTAATCAATTATTTTAAATTTTATCATAATTATTTAAAAAATAGGTGGATTATTAGGCTAACCAACCATGGTGGGTTCGGAGTGGCATTTTGCCAACTTGCATGAATGGCCCCGTTGGTTATGTTAAGGGTGGAATTTTTTATTGCTTTATTTCAACAAGTGATTTTACCTTGGCGATTGGGTTTTTTATGCCTCTTTTTTTGGTTTAATCTTTCATCTAACTTAGGGACTTTCATCTTTGGGTTAGGGTTTTTGTTTCTTCTTTTTTTATAATAGTCACATTTATTTATGCGGCGACCTTTAAGCGAAGAAGAGTGAGACCAAAGATGATTAGACAATTAGCATTGATGTGGAGGATGGAAAATTAATGGCATAGTGTTGAATCAAAGATCTTAATGCCTTTCCAAGACTTAATCATGAGAGCATTCAATAGATTCGAGATTAATGGTGATAACACTGTGGATGAAAGGTTATACGCTCATTACTAATTCTTAAGGTTCCTTATCTCTTCATGATGATCTTGATATGACATCCTCCTTTGATCCAACTTTCTCTTATGTGGTGAAGTTTAGTTTGTTGAACAACCTTCTCTAATAATACATGTCTTTTTCCTACTCGTAAGCACGAGTTAAAAAGTCATCTAACGATTGACTATTTAAATGTTAAATTTGAATGATAATGCTCCTATTTCAATACTTTTATATGATATTAAGCTAAAAAATTTTTGGATGCTCACGACTCCTTTACAAATGTGTTTGTACAAAAAAAGACCATTAATTAAAAAATTTTAGGGTTAAAGTACACATTTTTTCTTGAAATTTTTGCTTAAAAACAATGTTGCCTTGTGAATTTTTCGTGTTCAACATCACCTCATAAGCTTGAAATTAGGGTTAGGGGTTAATTTTGCCCTGTAAGTTTTCTATAAGTATCACTAGTTACTCAAAAGTTTTTTTGGTCTTAATATCACCCTGAAAGTGAAAAATTCGTATAAATGTGAACCTTTTTGGATGGATCCCTAACTGTAGTGTTACACATAGGATTTCATACAAGTTGGCTTTCAAGTTGGAGTCCATGTTAGAGATAAAAAAAACCCTTCACCATTTGATAACATGTGAAGTGAGTAAGTTAAGGTACATGAAGGCTGAAATTCAAAACCCCTGAACTACCCATGAACAACCCACCAAAAAATTTATTCAGCGATAGGCGCAGAGAAGAGAGGAGACTTAATGGGGGGATTCTATAGATCATAGATAAGTGGAGGCAAGAGCTGGGCCACATATATGAGAGGGCGTGAATGAGATGTTGAGAATGAAGTTCCGACGAGGTACCACCATTGTGGAATGGTTCCACCCTATCAGACATCGTGGACAGATGTTAATCCCAAGAGGAGATTATAAGGGTGCCAAATTATCATCGGATTTATGTTTATTAAATTTTGTGTGAGAAATGAGTGATATGATTTGGTTCTAATGGTTTCACCCTTTTTCATTTAGATAGGGTGTTAAATGTACAGGGAGGGGGTTGTGGCTATTTCCATTGGCATGATGAAGAAATGGAGTAGAGGTTGATAGAGGTAATCAATGAGATACTTGACCATGTTGATAGGTTGTATGATGAGAATACAAGGCAAATGAAAGGAAATGACAAGTCGGGTGGAGAAATTGAAAGCCAGATAGCTACAATACACGATCACATGAAGAAGACAGAAAGCATGATAAGGATTACTATGGGTGCATTGGTTCCTACTTGGGTGTTCATATAGTTTAAGCAAATATGTAGTTAAAGGCTGTAAGATTGGACACAATATATGAATAGAAATGTATTTGTTTGGTAGGTTTGGTTTGTAAGAGACAGTGAGTGTAATGAGATTGTTATATTTTAGAAGAATATATGACTTTTGTTGAGATGTGTTGTATTGGAATGAATGATTCACTTCATATTAGAATGAAATGAACATGATTTGCATGAAAGAGGCATATAAATGTAACATTCAACAATGCAAATTATACCAAAATATTTTCCATTAAAGCACAATATGCGTAATGTTTGGAAAAAAATGAAAAAAGGACCAAATTAAAAAGTGGAAAAGAGGGGAAGGGTAAAGTGGTCATTACACTCCATACACTTAATAATTCCTTCAGCCATTTTTTCTGCACTTTTCAACATCATTCATTCACTCACCAGACACGAGCAGAGACGCAAGTGATGGGAAAACAAGAGTGTTTCCACCGGTACAATCAAGGATTTGGGTTTATGTGAGTCTCCTGGACACTCTTCTACCTTCAGATTCTTCTATTGTGGTCATTTTGGGATTTGAAGGGTTGAGTTAGGATTGGAAAAATGATAATTTTTACTGATTAAATCAAGTTATAAGCAAGATTATAGTTTCCTTGTATTTTATGGAGCATTATATGCGAATTTCTTGTGGATTGGTTGAAGAAATTCTCGTGGCACTGTTCACGCTACTATTCATGTTAACAGTAACTTCGCCATGTTTCAAATTCTTGTTGAATTATATGGGCCTTGTGATTTTAAAGTGTTATGTTGATGTTTGAAGTATATGGATTGGGGAATTGATTTAGTATGGGTAATATTAGTTTTAATTGTGGAGGAAATGAGGATCACAACTGCCACTAGTTATGTAAGAAAGGAACAAGGAATAGATATATTTCTAAGTTGAATAAATTTGATTGTTGTGGAAATAAAGTATTAAAGGTTAAAGGAAGATTTAGTTGGAAAAAAAATTGGATTTGAGGCTTTTGGTTTGTAGTAAATGATACCCTTTACCCATGAAATTTGGTGAGTGTTTAGTGCACACGTTAAGCTTTAAAATAAGTCCTAGAACACATTATTTGGTGAGTGGAGTGTAAGTTATGAATTTTTTCAAATTAGTTGTGAAATCTTGAAATTCAGAATTAAAGAAAAAGGCTTTTGTTTTAGATTCATGAGTCATACATCAAGATATATGTGTGAGTTCGTGTGATAAAATTTTGAGACTAAAGTATTGTGCGGTTGTTGTTGGAAATCGTCAGATGCATGAACCAACATTTTTGAAGCTAGAAACTTTCCAAATCTTTATGAAGAATGTTTTTTAGCATTAAAAAGAGTTAATTGGACCAAGTATTGATGAAATGTTATGTGTAAGTGTGGTTTTGATGTATAAAGACAAGTACCGGTTGGGCTAAGCTTTTAACAGATGGAATTTATGGAAATGCCCGTTGGTTTAATGTACTTTAATATGAATAACTGAATTTAGAACTTTTGAACCATCATTGAGATGTGTTTAAGGCACTTAAGATGTTATTAGTGATAAAACAATCAAAATTCATGATTTCCTCTTCCTTGCCCTATTTTGATAAAGGAAAAGGGCAATATTGCAAGGTTGTTGTTACTGTTACTTATTGGTTTTAATTGTGGAATATTTGAGAATGGAAATTACCACTGACTTTGTAAAGTTATGAGTGAGAACTATATGCTGCTAAGTTTAATTGAAATATGAATTGAGTAAGGGTGTATATTATTGTTAGGAAAGGAAGAAGAAGTTAAGTTGGAAGCTAAAGGAGTTATATGTTGAGAGTATAATAAGGTGAGTAATGTAATATCCATATTTTTACTATCAATTTAAATAAAGGATAAATAGATAGTTATGAGTTGAGTTAAAGCCCAGAGATAGAGAGTACAGAAAAAGAGGACGCTAATAGATTAGAAAGATCATAGCCAGTCTAGGCGTAATATACCAAATTTTATAAGAACTTCATAGTTAAGCATGCTTAGCCTAGAGAAATGATAAGATGGGTGACCTTCTGGGAAGGACCCAAATGTCATTAAAGGTAAAGGTGAAAATGGAATTTTAAAGAAGTAAGGGAAATAATGGAATTTTGAAAGAAAATTAAAGGCATTTTGGTCATTTGACCAAAGTCAACAGTGAAGATATCAAAAAAATTTACAGAGGCTGAAAAGGTAGAAAAAAATTTACTGATCAAAATGACGGGTGTCGGTTTTTCCAAATTCGGCCTAGATTGTTATCTAGAAAATTTTAAAGATATTTTAATTTTTGACATTTTATAATTAGTCAAAAATAATTATTTGAAGTATCTAGAGGCCTCAAACATCTGAGTTTAGGGTAAGGAAAAGTAGTGTGAAATTTCTAGTATTTTATAAAACTATTGCCCAGAATACGAGAAAGACGATTTCTCAGATTGGAAGGAAAAAGAACCGTAAAAATCCTGGAAATTGGATTTTCTTTAAAAATTAATTAAAGGCATTCCGGTAAGCAATTTGAGGAAAGAAAAAGGATGGGAGTATCAGTGAAAATTTTAGAAATTTTTTGTGCCAAAAAATCTAGTTACTCATTGGTAGGCCATTTACCAGTATCGGAATTGCCTAAAGTAACTTTATGGAAATTTAAGATTTCCAAGGATATTATTGAGATTATCATTTGGCCACTTGTTTTAGGTATATTTGAAGAATAAAGGGAGAAATAAATGTCTCTGAACAAGTGGAAAAATTTACTGGAACAAAGTTATTTTATCGTTATAAGTTATACCGGATCAAGTAACCGGATCACTAACTGAATTGGTTGGTGTAACCAAGTCTCTAACCATTAGTTACAACACTTTATGACCACCAATGAGAAGCTAAGGAGTGTTAGGTGTGGTGGAGAAGCATGAGCCATTACATCACATCATAAATTGCAAGAAACAATCTCAACCTTCCATCTATTTTGTAAAGACATTAAGTGGCATTTTCTTTCTCATTTTCCCTCATTCTCCACTGTCTTCTTCAGCGGGAAAGGAGAGAGCAAAGTGACACCATTTTTGCTCCAAGAAGAAGAGAAAAGTTTCAAGAAATTCCAAGGTAAGTGGTTCCACCAAGCAAACCTATACATATTATTGATTCTTGGAACTCCTCTACATTTCTGATGGTTTTGATTTTTGGATTAAGCTCTCATTTTGGTGGCTGAAAGTTAGGGTTCTTAAAAG
Organism: Vachellia pachyceras; assembly: GCA_025593235.1. Lineage (NCBI taxonomy): Eukaryota > Viridiplantae > Streptophyta > Magnoliopsida > Fabales > Fabaceae > Vachellia > Vachellia pachyceras. The sequence continues at coordinate 14,938 of JANTPZ010139152.1, forward strand.
TGAAAATGAAAAAGAGAGGGATTTAGAGAAAAAGATTGATTGCAAATCACTCCTTGCATGATAAGGAGTTGATTGATGTATATATTGCATTAGTTTGTTGTGTGTATGAATTTTTGGAATGATGAAGATTAAGAGGAGGTGCTGTCCAAATTTATATTTAATGAGGAAGAGGTGTTTTTGAGTTAAATAATGCAGGAAGTGATTTAGAAGCATGAACAAGCTATTATAAGCAATGAAAATTGAAAATCACATTTGTTGTTTCTTTGCACAGTTTTCGGCCAAGTCTGGAAAAATTAGGAGAATTGCGATTTTCATGATTTTGATGCTTCCATTAGCTTTAGAATGAAAAATCATATAGGGTGAAAGTGAGAAAAAGTTTTGGGAAGCTTTGAAAATCATTTAGACAAGTTTTGAAGTTTTAGGGTTTGTAATGTTCAAGAGAAATCTTATTGAGTTTTCATGGTTTTCATGGCTTGATAGTAACTTGGAATTTATGGTTATGACATTATATTGTGTATAGGAAGGTGAACCATCAAAGATCGCTTTTGGAAGGTTAAGGAAGAGAGCTTAAAATCAAGAACAAGTTGAGAACCAAAGGTAGCAAAACTCCTAACTCAATATTATGTTGTAGTGAAAATGTTTTATGAATTGTGCATGATTTGGTGTTGAAAATTTGTGTTGATGAGTGTATGAATATGTGATTTTGAATGCTATGACCATATGCATATCATTGTTTAATTTGCTTATTTCATACTATTTTAATCCTACACTCATTTGTAAAGATTTATCACACACATTTGTATTTGTGTTAGTGTGTTTTCATATTGGGATTTCTTTGAAATCTCACTCTTCCCAACTAACCATTCCTAGGTACAAGTTCATAAAAGGGCAAAGAGAAGGTGAGTGAGCATGAAAGAGGCATGATGTAATGGTTTGAATGCAAGATATGTGATGTTATTTCATGTAAATGTGTATATGCTTTGGACTTAATGTAAAACTCTAAACCTCTACTTGATGGTGTGCATATATGTATAAATGCATGTATAACCATGTGAGGTGAGTTAATTATGGTATAAGGGTTTTACAAAGATTTTTGAAAAATGAAAAGTTTTGAAATAGGGGATCCAAAACCCTTAAAAATTCTCAATTTTTGAGCTGTGAAGAAAAATGATAAACTAAGTCCAATTGACTTGAAATTTTTCACAAAAATAGTTCATATGATGAGCTTCAAAATGAGTTCAAGATCACTGAATTTGGACATTTACAGAAGAAGTTACGATTTTCCAAAGTTAAGAGAAAAACTGGAAAATTGAAAAATGACCATATAAACAGTGCAACTTCAAGCAATAAACTGTATCAATTGGGCAAGTTTTTAGACAAATGAGTATTTTCCCTTATAGGTAATGTTATAAGTTCCATATAGAAATTGGAACCATTCGATTTTGATTTTGTAGAATTAGTTATGAATTTTCAAAGTTGGGCCAGAAAACTGAAAAATTGACCAAATGAATAGTAACTCGAGAGACTTTTTTCAATTCCACTTCTTTGGTCAATTTGGGAAACCCTAAAGTGGTTCAATATTGATATAATATGATGCCAATGAGGTAAAGTAATGAGTGTTACAAGTAAATAGCGTCACATTATAGTTTTTATAATTCATGTTTTACTATCTTCATATTTTATTGCTTGTTACCACGTTTTAAGCACGGTTTCATTGATAAAAGATTATCAGAATAATTTAATCTTCTCATTTATATTATGAAGAGAAATGTTTGAGGAATTTATTAGTTTTTTTCATTCGTGTCCAATTTTGTTTGAATTGAATATTTAAATGTGGAAGTGGAAAGAAAGACTTTTGGAATTTTAATTCATGCATAGAGATGACGAAAAGAAATAATGCTTTCATGCTTTACGAAAATAATTTTGATATATACTCTATGCATGCTTGGGAATGGTTTTGGTATATTATTTGCAAAATTTTATGCTGGGATCATTATTATAAAATATTGCAAAATAGTTTTATCATTAAAGATGATTCGAAAGTTGATCCCATGCATGCTTGAAAATGTTTTTGAAAAGACTGAAAACAGAACGCTGGTTACTAACAGCAATACTGTTAGTCCTTGGTGCACCATGATAAATTACGAGATCGCCTGTTATTCGTGTGTATTGACTCACGCATGTTATTCGTGGGTATTAACTCATGTTTGTTATTCGTGGCCTTGAGTTGTGCTTGTTGGTTACTTACCCTCGTGAACTATGTCTTTGTCACATCCTTTCAGTATTTTTAAAAAAATAAGAAGGCTGTCATACTTTGTGTTTGGCAGTAAGAGAGTTTGTAGGCATGAGGCTTTTATCATTATAAAAAAAATTTAAAGCCTGTAGCTTTTATGGTTTTTTTTAAAAAGTGGTCAAAGTGTAACCTTGCATGCTCATAGTGATGTGCAGAGTGGTTGAGGTGAAGTGCAAAAAAAAAAAAAAAAGGAGTCAGACAGTGCCAACTATGGGGGTATTATAAATACGCCACACACCCCGATACCATCAGTCACTTCACACACCCACACCCCATCCGAGAGAAAGAGAGAGCGTCGCCAGCAGAGCGTGAGAGAGAGAGGGAGAGGAGCATTGGGGAGAGAGAGAGGAAAGAAAGCTAAAAGGGGGTGTTTTTCAGCATAAGGCTCTACTTCTGGGATTATTTAGGTAAGTAAAACAACTTATTTTCATTTAACTTCCTTTAAGAAAGTTGTTCTAAATATTTTTCTCCTTCTAATGGTAGAATATTATGTTGATTAGAGAATATTTTGGAATTTAGATTTTCATCCAGTTTAAGTTTTATTTGTAGAAGAATATAAAATTATAGATGTATTTTTATAACTACGATATATGATGTTAGATTTATTTATTTGACATCTTGAGTATTTTAAAAATTTAATTACATTTAAAAAGATATAATTTTTTATATAAACAATATTTTGGCTAAATAAATGGTGATTAAATAGTTACATTGATGGAAGTGGATTTATTATTTTACTGTTGTATGATTTTAAAATATATATATATAAACGTATCTGTATATATTAGTTAAAAAAATGGGTAAATAAATTTTTGTAGGTACTTTTACTTATCAAAATTTGTGTAAATAATTTATTTGGAATATTAGAGGTATTCTTGAAATTTTAATTGATTTAGATTGTTTAATAAATTAAGGGTTTATAATATAAAAACTATTATATGTTTAAAATCATAAACTTTAAATTAAAATTTTGGTATAAATAATAATAGTAAATAGTTGAACTAATAATTTTAAGTCTTTTGAGCAATGATTTTACCACCCAAATTATTTGTAGACTAATGTGTAGTACTATTAAATTTTTGTAGACCGTTTATAGGAACTTGGTGTTAGATGAAGATTTACCATTGTGATAATATTTTATTGCTTGATGAGAGGTAACCACTTTCCTCTTTTGTTGCATGCTTGTAACATGTTTGTAAGTAATTTTAAATAATTAGATTTATGAAAAGTGCCATTGATATTCGAGTTGTATAATAAAATTATATCGTTAATGAAATTGTCTTGTGGGACCTATTTTTATTATGAAATAAAAAGGTGATTTTTGTAACACCTCCTATTTCCCCCCTATATCCTCTTATTTGATCACTTATGAATCACTCTTGGGCTTTGGATATCATGGTTTGACCCAAAATTGTGAACTAAATTTTTCAAAAACGTTTGAATAAAAACGCTGGTACTGTTTACGATAGTGCTGGGAAACAGGCCAGCCCGCGGGCTAGCCCGCCCCAGCCTAGGGGCCAAACAGGCTTAGCCCGCTTGGCCTGTTTTTATACGGGCTGCCATTTTGGCCGCCCAAGCCAGCCTGCCACTTTTTTTTATTTTTTTATTTTTAAATTTTATTTTTTATTATTATTTTATTAAAATTTTCTTTTTAAAAAAATAATACAACACATTTACATAAAATTTACCAAGTCTATTTGATTTTGAAAGAAAAATACAATACATGTCTAAAAAAATATAATCAACAATGTTTACAATACAAAAACATAATACATAATCAATAATCAGCAATGTCCAAATGGTTACGGTTAGTTTTTCCAATTTTTCCCTTAATTTTGAAAAATCATATCTCTTAATGTACTCATTCAAAATTTGCAAACTTTATATCATTTTAAAGATTAGGATGTATAGTTTCTGATTGGAAAATTTCAACTCATTTAGAGTTCATTTGCTATTTTTCATTGATGTTTAAAATATGCCATTTTTTC